>SNQJ01S0027789.1:106569-129463 GCA_010110895.2 Picea sitchensis
ATGTTGAGCATAGAAGGAGTTAACCAAGTTCTATCTTAACTCTAAATTTATCATGGGTTGAAAGGGATCAAATCCCTCGAGGTGTAAACCTTTCATCATGTTTTGCACTCTAAAAAAGGGTTGTTTTTTTTTTTGTGTGTGTGTGTGTGTGTGTCAACTACATGTTCAAAGTGGAAGGAATTACACATCACCCTCATATTGAACAACACACCATTGAAATGTTTTAACCAAGATCATGGGATCAAATCCCTCGAGGTACAAACCTTTTTTAAGTGCAAAACTAGAAGTAAGGTTTCCACATTGAGGGATTTGATCACTCTCGGTGCACGATAGATCCGAAGTTAAGATGGATCTACATTGATTCTTGATCTGTGTGTGTGTGTACGTGCGTGCGCCATGAGTCAAATCCATGTTGAGCATGGAAGGAATTACACTTCTCCCTCATACTAAGAAATGCACCATTGAAATGTTTTAAGTACCAATGTAGATCCATCTTAAATTGGGATCTATCATGTGCCAAGAGGGATCAAATCCCTCAATGTGCAAACCTTTCCTCAAATTTTTCACTTTAAAAAAGGTTTTCACCTCAAGGGGTTTGATCATTCTCGATGCATGATAGATCTGAAGTTAAAATAGATCTCTCTATGTGTGTGTGATTTGAACTCGCTGTGTGATTAGTTTCCAATAATTGTTTGATCATGTCACTCCTCCAAAGGGTCAGTTATAGATCGTTTTACTTGAGTGGAATGCAGTTAAAGGTAAATTTGAAATCTTTATAGACTTGAATCCAAAGTGAATAAAAGCCTCTTGTAGCTTCCCTATCTGTTATATGTTATACTTGCATTTAATATTCTATGTGCGGAAATTCTTGAAAAGAAACATAAGAACATAATACACATAAGAGATATGACACTTCCCTTGATAACATAGTTCACCCGATGTGGGCTATGTCTCTGGGTCACGCTCCAAAGCTTGACTTTTTTATTCTCCTCACTATAATGATGTCTCTTCTTACAAGTTGTAAGGCCAAAGTCCCTTTTTGGTGACGGCAACAAGAGATTGTAATGTGATCATAAATGTTTACAAGCTTCACAAGTTCTCATACTCATGAGGAATCCATGATGTTGACATGGACAACATTCCCACATACTCAACACAGAAAAAGAGGAAGAATAATAAATGACCCCCATCATCATGGAGCCATGGAATGCCTTAGATCTGTTGTTTAGGTCCAAGCATATATGTAGCCCATACACAGATCCCGAAACTACGAGATTCTCGACTTCTTCATTGGCCATTTATCATCCAAGTGCCAAAAATTCTTTGTCACATATAGCTGATTGGTTTTATGTGTAAGAAAAGAAGAAGGGAAGAAATAGAAGGAATAAGTTGGTCTTTTTGTCTTGTTGCAGCCTCTCCATGCTCCTTTAGACCTGAATCAAGCATACTATGCTGCTACATTTAATGAGAAAACAACATAATGAAAAGCATGCTTATATTGGCTTCTTTAGAATTTAGCCTATTGATCATAGTCTTTGTTGCTGAAACATACCTCGCCATTGGATTCGCATCATCGAATTACCCAAAATCGACTGTCAAATAGTCTCCATCGGACACTGTGACCTCCAGGGCTTCTCTAGACCTCTGCCTCGATCCACGTGCAAATCCCCACAATTAATGCACTGACTACATCAAAATCCATGTCGTTGTATGACCTGTATGGACTGGGTGCGCGCTCCTCTCATCCCCTCGTGCATTGGCGAAAACCATAATTTAAGAAATAATGGGGGCAGACTTTACCAAGTCACACCCCAACCCAAGTGGTTTGCGAACATTGCAAAGGCGGAGTTGATAGGGGAGATCCCGAGGTCGAACCCGCGGGCATCCCATTTTTGGTGTATGGTTAAAACGTAATATATATTTGGTTGGTGTTTTGGTGGATACGGTTAAGTTTGGCAAAGCCTTTGGCGAATATGGTTAAGTCTGGTGGTGTGGTTACATCTGACCATATTTGGCGGAATCCTATCAAATTTGGCAGATTGGGGATTGGCGCCAACCAACCCCGCCAATTTTTGGAAATCAGGATGTTGGGCATCCTTATTTATTTTCCTGCTGCCACGTGGAAGCCCATGACTGGGCCACATGGAGGCCTTTCATTGGCCCACTTGTCTGTCAAGTCATATGTTGATTGTACCTGCTAACTAGATGCCACTTGTCACGTTTTCCTTAGGCCACGTGTTGTATCCTGGGTGGTTCCACGTGGCATCACCTGGGGGTGCCACATGTCACAATTTCATTGGCCCATTTGGTGGCCCAAAGTGTCGAATCAGTATGCCACGTGGCACGTTGTCATTCGGCCACGTCAGTATGCTAATGTCACTGCCACTATGCCTACCACATCCTGTACAGATGCCACATCACCTGCCATGTACTATACAGATGCCACGTGTCTTCCATGTCCTGTACAACCTGCCACATGGTTGTACGGACTGCCACTAGCACTTTCACATTGGTTCATATGTCGACCTAAAAATGCCAAAAATGAGTGACACGTGGCAACCTCTGGTGTTTCCACGTCAGCATGTTGATGTCATCATGACACGTGTCGATATATGATAGTGCCACGTACCATGTATGGACGCTGGCATCATCCGTATTGATGCTAATGTCAACAGTACGGATGTTGACTCATCCCTGCTGACTGAGCTCGGTTGACTAAAACTTTGACTGCGAATATATTTCGATCCGTAACTCTGTTTGTTGAACCGTTTACGCTGTTAGAAATCTTAAGACACGATCTTCGCGATGATGTCTGTTTTTATGAGCTTTGAGGACTTTGAATTTTTTCCCTTTCTCATTTGTCGAGGCCATTCTGAGCCTCCTGGTACATTTATGAAACTTCTGTGAAGTTCCCTAGATCTTTCTGGATCTGTGTGTGTGTGTGTGTCTCAACCCCATGTCGAGCATGGAAGAAATTACACATATCCCTTGTACTCGACTATAGAAAGTTCATTTAATAAGTTTTTTTTTACTTTTAATTGCTTTCCTTTCAAATACCGTAAAAAATATTTAAAAAAAAAAAAAACATTCCCTATCTTCTACTTACATAATGGCCAAAACTGTCATGTCATCCCATTACTTGGAAATAAGAATGAACATAAAAATATTAAAACTAGAGGTAAAATTCCATAGCATGAATTTCATGGTCATCCAGAAATACCGTGTGAAATCAAAAGAGCCTACTCATTGAGACAAGGCCTCCTTTGACAGCTCATCAGCCTTTTTATTTAGCTCCATGTATATATGTTTGAATGAGGACCACTGAAATGATTGAAGAATGGCTTGAATTTCTTGAAGGAGAGGGCCAAGACGGACATTTTATACTTCAACTTTTTTTATCCCCGGTTAATAATAATTTTGCAGTCACCCAAAACCTGAAGCTTGGTTACTCCTTTCTTATTGGCAAAAGAGAGGAGTGATCAAAGGGCTATGAATTCATATTTTTTGTTTGTTCCTCTTCCGTGGGCATATTGGATATGAAAACAATGATTCTAGTTCATGTATAAAACTGCACACACCCCACAGACAATAGGATCTCCTTGACTTACACTGTCAAAAAATTCCCATAGGATATCAAAATTTGGTTGGGGCATGAATAGAGCTCTGGGATTTTTAAGTTTTGGCTCTATCTTGTATTCCTACATGAGTTTTTCTATCAATCCTACAAAGATTTCTGGGGAATATATGAATTCTGAAAGATGTTGGAACTGCGAGCCCACCATATTCCATAGACCAAATTGCAGGAAAACGAAACATACTTTTGAACTTAAACATCTTGGAGCCATTCTTGCATACATTCTTCGAGATTCTTCTTTTTCTGCTTAGTCTTTGGATTCAAATGTTGAGCCACCCACTCCATCACGTGTTGTGTATGGACATAACACAAAAAGGTGTGATGTTGTTTCCTCATTTTGTTACAAAGAGAGGATCTACTAGAGCCATTCGAGCCTCTCTTTAAACCAATATCCCAAGTAAGAAACTTAATGTTTAATGCTATTCAAAGGACAATTTTGGTTTTGAGGGGAGCATGAAGTTTCCATGAAATTCCCACCACCATTTTTTTTCCTCTGAAAACTAAGATTCAAATTGGGATTTGTAGCCCAACTTTGCAGTGAAATTGTCCAAACTAAAGTTTTTAGACTAGCATAAGGAATAATCAACGTCTTCATCTAGTCTAATAAAATTAGAGCATAATTTGCCAACATAATTATGTCATTCAACTGCTTCAACCTCTTTTAGACCTAATTCATTCTCTGATTTCCACCCTAATCTGCGAAAAATGTGAGGTGTTTGATCTTTTGCATCTTCCAGAGAAAATATGTCAGCCTCGTGAAGCTTCCAATTAAGAATGTAAAATAGGCAGAATTCATCATCTATGCCCATCCAAGGATCTTCCCCAATCCTAAGCTTCCTTCCATTACCCACCTTCCACAGAGTCTAGTTCTCGACAAAGGGGAAAGTAGATAGATTTTCACACTATAGATCCTTTAATTGATTTTCTTGGAATTATGTACCAATCCTCCATCGTCATTCTTGCAAGGTACTTAATCCTCATCACTCTCCCCCATAAAGAGGATTTATGGGTAAGTCTCCATAAGCTTCTTGCCAGTAAGAAATGACTGAACATATTTATATTTTTAAAGCCCATTCCCCCACCCCCCCACTCTTTTAGGGTTTTGGTCCATTTTACAAGGGGAATGCCATCTAATTGGTGATTTCCTTACCATGGGAATTTGAATCTTAGTTTTCTGATTTTTGTAAGAATGCTTTTGGGTACACGTGAGAGGTATGTCCAATGTATCAGGATACTTTCCAAAACATATTTGATCAGGACCAAACATCCTCCCGTGGACAAGATTCTATTGACCCATAAGGAAATTAGAACCTCCACCTTCTTGAAATATATATATATGAAGGGATAGCGTACAATGAAGAGCCATATAATGGTGTGTTGATTTTGGAGGCTCTGTGGATAAAATGCGGGGTCTGCGGTAGGAGTATGAGGTTGGGGTCCGAGGTGGCCGCAAGCCCGAATCTTGGGAGGGCCTGTTTATGGCAGGTGTTTGAAGTGGTTGCAGGCACGTACGTCAGGTTCTCTTTTAGGAGGTCTCTTCCACCAAATTCATGACATCTGACTTCTTTTCTGGGGGTAGTGTGAGGTTAGAATATCTATAGGGTTCCTCTCCGACCATATCTAGGGTTCTGCTTCCACCACACAACAATGGAGTGCGTGGATAAAGATCTCATTTATTTTGAGAAAAACCTGGTTAAAAGTTGGGATTTTAAGATGCAGGTAGAATTCCTCCCCATATCATTGTCGTATGCTCCTTAGGATCCTCCATAGGTAGATTTTGGATGCGATTTTAATGGAGATGCAGGGGAATTTGTACCTATCACATCGGGACGGGTTTCAATGGTTAATGACAAGGCTCTACCAGAAGGAAAAGGGAATTTCAACGTTAATTCATTTACCCAGTTTCCCATTCCCAGTCCGCCACCTTCTTTTACTCTGTTTTCTTCGTCTGCAAAAGAGGTTTGTCCCTTCTGGTATTTTTGGTTTAGGGTCTGAACGAAAATCTATAAAAAAATGTGTTAGGGCTCGACCCGATAGTATATAGATGGTGGTCAGTAAATATATCTATGTGGAAGATGTGTGCAAGTACAAATATACAACGTTGGTTGGGAGGTTTTGTGGTAAATTTCCAAGGGAAGGAACTTTGGCCAAATGGGTCGACCAGCGTTGGAATCCTATGGTTGGCTATTCTCTTGCTTTTCATTTTCTATTCATAGGTTGGATTTGTTTCATATTCAATTCTGGTGTTGATTGCGAGAGGGTCTTGGAGAGGAACTGGAATTGAGGCCCTTCCAGGTTAGTCATTCAAAAATGGACAGTTGAATTCGACCAATCCAAGGAACCTATAGTTGTTACGAAAGTTTGGTTCATACTTTTTGGACTCCATCTATCCTTCTAGTCCAAATAAGCTCTGGACATCATTGATCAAAAGATTGGAAATTTCGTCAGTTTGGAGCCTGACTAGGATCAAAAGCTCAACAAGCGTTGGGCCTAGATTTAAGTGGAGGTTGATCTTCGTGACAGATTGGTTAGAAACGTCGACTTGGTTTACTACAAAAATATATGGCACCAAAAGGTGGATTATTGGAAACCTCCTTTCTGTTGTTTTTCATGCCACAAAGTGGTTCATATTCAGGCACAATGCAAAAATTTGCCTTTTGTCCCAAGAAGGCCTACGAAAATTTGGGTGAAAAAAGAATCTCTAGTTTGCACTGAAATATGTCAACCCATGTCTAAATCCAAGGTCATTTTGGCAACACCAGCAGTAGAGGATGATCAAGTGGAGTGTAGTTAGGTCTCACATGTTATGTCTGAAGATGACACCAGTAAGAATCATGTTGTTTCCTCCTCCATTTTAATTTCCTCTTCTATTGAAAATTCCATAAAAGTCCCTTCTTCCCTCGTAGCTCCTTGTGTTTCCCCTACCCCTGCTCCCCTCCATGTCTCCCCTTGCCTCTCCCCTTCTTCCCCTCTCATCAAAAAAGGAGGTTTCCCTTCATATCTAAAGTCCTCCCCGCCCATGGAGGAGGCCCATGCTTCCTCTCCCCTTTCTGGCTATAAGATCCCCACTCCTAAAAATATTACTTGTTATGCCTTCACCCCAAACCAAATGAGGCCTCTTCTTCCAAGGGGGGATTGGTCCTTAACCCTATCTATCCCAATCTAGTTGAGAGGAATTCACATCTCCTTATCGCTCAACAACGTGCAATCATGGACATACGAAAAGGAAAGCAATCTACCATATTCATGTCCGTTAGAGTAGGTAAATCCCTCTTTATCTCTTCTAAACAAAGGTTTTCTCCTTTAATGCTAGAGGGGTAGGGGGCACCCATAAAAAAACCAGCCTTCAAGAGACTCATCGCAAGTCTTAAGCCCGACATTGTGTTGATTCATGAGACAATGTGCAAAGGCTCAAGAGGCAGAGCCATCTTGGAAAATTGGCTAAAAATTTGGTCCTTATGTTCTGTAGATGCATTGGGGATGTCAAGAGGATTGATTATGAGATGGAGCTTAGCCTATAAGGCCATCTCTTCCTCTTCTTTTCAGTCTATCATTTTGGTTAAATTGGAAATAAAGGACACTGGAGTTTGTTCCAATGTACTCAATATTTATGGGCCCTACCAAGACCATATCTCCTTTAGGGAAGGCCTTGAAGATTATGGTTTGTTGAATGATCCCAGCACTCTGGTTGGAGGAGACTTGAATTCAACTGTATCCCTTCAGGAAGTCTAGGGTGCCAGCCCAAGGCAGGACCCTCAAAGTGGATTCTTCTCCTCTTTGTTTGAAAATCTCCACCTTGTTGATATTGAGATCATTAAGTTGGTCCCAACCTGGATGAATTTTTGAATAGGAGAAAATGTTGTCTCCAAATTATTGGACAGATTCTTGGTATCTAAAGACCTTTTGGAATGTGGTCTTATGATAAAATACATTGTTGAGGAGGGGGGGAATTTGGATCACAAGCCTATTGTTCTCTCCATTACCATGTGAGGGGAAACCCCCTTTCCCCACTTAAATTTAACCTTGTCAAGTTAAAAGAGGAGGAATATCGGTCATTGGTAGAAATCCCTTGGGTGCAATCTCTTCTTTGAATAGCTCTTCCTATATGATCCAACTTGCTGACAATATGGATGAAATCAAGGCAACCACCAAAATATGGCTAAATTCCTTTGTGGAAAAGTCCAAATCTGATTTGAGGGAAGATAAAGACAATATCGCCAATTTATATAAGGAATTGGAAGAGGTCTCCCTTTCTGAAGCTCAACTAATCCAGGTGGATATTGGTGACCACCCACCTATTCCAATTGGCTCCTTGTGTCCGTTTTTTATTTAGCATGTCTTTCTGTACTGCTTTATAATTTTGAGTTCTACACTTTTGGGGTTGTCTGAAGCCTCACAAATTCTCCAGGTGGATACGGGTTGCCTCTCGCCTAATCCAACTAGCTTATTTTTTATGTTTTCATGTCAGCACATTTTGTTGTACTTCCAGGGTTGTTTTGGGGCCATAAATGTTGTTTTCTTGACTCGCCATAGTCAAACTGTAGACAGAGTCAGAGTTTGATGGTAGAATGTGTAGTTCTCTGAAAGACCTTTCGAACGGGCTATCACGTGCCTGAAACCGAGGTCGTATGCAAACGTTACAACCATAGGAAGTTGAGGTACCAAATTACACCAACTTACCCATAGGGCCCACATGACTTTTAGCATTTCACCTTCTAGGGTTAGGTTTTCTGGATGTCTAGGGTTTTGGAATTCATGAGTAATATGTAACGGCCCTCTGGAGCCTCATTGTAATCCATTTCTTCTCAAACAGATGTGTGTAGCAGCCACATCTCTTCTCAGAGATAGCCACCACCATTCGAGCAAGTTTCAGTTTTGCAGTTTTACGGTTTCATCCTATTTCATTATTTAATAGAAGATATTGTTCACTGGATATTTGTGTTATTCTTCCTATCTCTATGTTTATTGTATTCATTCTTTTAATCAGTTCGTTCCGCTCCTAAATCTGGATCAGTGGTATCAGAGAGGTCTTCTCTTCATTTATTTTTCTTCGTGCATGTCCCTGACAAGATCTAGGTACAGGAAGTTGGGACTCAAACCAATCGATCCATTACCATATCGGCTATGCCGAGCCCGACAACAAACCACGGGACACGAAAAGAAAGATGATGGAGCAGGAGATCCTGTTAAAAGTTTTCTCGAGGAATCCCTCGCGCGACAAAGGAACGAAATGATGGACAACCTCGCGTAGATCCTTCGATGGTTGCACACGGGAGAAGCATCTTCATCAGGCGGCCATGCAACCCCCTTCAAGGTACAGGTATATTTTGATATTTCATTATTTGAAGGACTGATAGATGTGGATGTTGTGGATAAATGGTTGAATATGCTCGAAGGATATTTTTTGGTCCACAATTTTTCTGATCGGGAGAAGATCACTTTTGCACTTCTCAAGGTCGTTCCCCATGTTAAATATTGGTGGGATACTTACTCCGAGAAAAGGCCCGTGGATGAATCTGCAATCTTTGTGGTGGCCCCTACATGGGATTCTTTCTGGGACGCCATTAAAGAACAGTACTACCATGTTGGAAGCTACGAGGACTAGTACACCATATGGACCACCCTACGTCAAGAAAGGGACCAGACAATACCAAACTTCCCCAATATTTTCCATACCCTATGCACCAAATTGGGTATCAAATATTCTAAGTGTCATCTGGTTCTCAACTACCACAGTTGTTTGCATAGATACATTCAAACAGAAATGGAGTTCCTGGACATCGCCTCATTGGGCACAACTTATAGATACGCTGTCAAGATCAAGTAGAAATTTAAGCAGAAATGGTGAGAGTTTGGATCTGCAAACCCCTCACAGTCGAAGCAGGTCAAAGGCAACCCCAACCCACATAGCAGGGGACCAAGTCGAGATGGTCTCCCTCAGGACAATCCGTCCAAGCCACAACACAAGAAGGGCAACGAGAAGATGAAGAAGGACACATGAAAGTGGTGTGAGTGCCATAAAATTACTTGGCACAACACCGATGAATGTCACTCCAAGCAGTTCCTCGTGGCTGAGCTGAAGGCTTCCGAGTCAGAGGTCGATTATGATTCTGAGTCAAATCCTAAAGGATGGAAGTGGATTATCGATGTTGAACCCAGTGCCACGATCTCTACCACCAAAGTTCGGTCAGGCGAACCAGAAGAACTAGAGGAAGGGGAACACCTCTTTCACTCACAGATGTGGGTCAAGGGGGCCCCGATTCATTTCATTGTCGACATCGGTAGTCAGAAGAACCTGATTTCAGCATAGGTCATCAAGCAGTTGAGCCTGACGACGACACCACACCTGCAACCCTATACCATCGGCTGGCTTTGTTAAGGAATATATCTTCGTGTCATCCAACAGTGTCATCTTCCCTATGACATCAAGCCTTTCAAAGATGAGGTAATGTGTGATATTTCTCCTCTTGAAGTTTGTGATGTTATTTTAGGAAAACCATATTTGTGGAAGCATCAAGTTGTGTATGAGTCTAGACCCCGCAGTGTTATTATTACTTTGGGTAGAAAATTGTACAGGATCCCAGAGGTGGAACCACCTACGACTATTTATTTAATCTCTACTAAGCAATGCAGTAAGGTCATTTCACAAACCAGGAAGTTTGTCTTCTTTATGATCTATGCTCATAATAAGCAAAAGGTCATCGTGACATCTATGGCCTCTACACAACACCTCTCTTTGCAGCAGAAGCAAGTGGACGAGATCATGGAAGAATACAGAGACATCTTTGTCTCACCTACAGGGGTACTGACACACTACCAAGTCAAGCATCCAATTTATCTAACCCTCGACGCACCTCTACCTAATGGACCAGTTTATCAGCACTCGCTGATGGAGAATGATGAAATCAGGCATCAGATCCAAGAGCTTCTTCAAAAGGGGCACATCAGACCTAGTTCCTCCCCTTGTGAAAGCCCGGTTGTACTGGTATAGAAAAAGGATGGGACTTGGCGACTCTACATTGATTACAGAGCCTTAAACAAAATCACAGTCTGGAACCGCTACCCCATTCCCAGGATTGATGACCTTATTGACCAACTCAAGGGGGGAAATTTCTTCAGCAAGATTGACCTAAAGTCTGGCTACCACCAGGTTCCCATCAAACCAACTGATGTCTGGAAGACAACCTTAAAGTCTAAAGAAGGTCTCTACGAATGGCTAGTCATGCCCTTTGGCTTAACAAATGCACCAACCACTTTCATGAGGTTGATGGATGATGTATTGATACCCTTCACCAAGTCCTTTATGGTAGTATATTTGGATGGCATCCTCATCTTCAACAGAACGTGGGAGGAGCACATGCAACATATTCAACAGGTTTTGAGCACTCTACGACAACACAAGCTTTATGCCAACTTGGAAAAATTCTCTTTTGGCATGAACAAGGTCCAACACATGGGCTACATTGTTGATGAGAAATGGGTACATGTTGATCCAGCTAAGATCCAAGTCATCTGTGACTAGCCAGCCCCGACCACACTGACCAAGCTTCAGAGCTTCTTGGGACTCACCAATTTTTACCGACGGTTCGTGTTGGGATTCTCCCATATTGCATGGGCCCTCATCCAGGTGACCATGGGAGGTGGTAGGGCCAATTTCATGTAGGGGAAGGAGAGGCAACGAGCATTCGAATATCTGAAACATCGTTTGTGCTTAGCTCCAATACTCTCCTTTTCCGATCTGCAACAACCATTCGAGATTAAGACTGATGCATCTAACTATATTGTGGGCACAATTCTCACTCAACATGGGCATCCGGTGGCATACAATAGTGAGACACTCTCCGATACTGTCCAGAAATACCCCACCTATGACAAGGAAATCTATTTTATTGTACAAGCCTATCGTCAATGGAAACATTACATTCTAGGGACATAGACGATCATACACACTAATCACAAGCCTCTGCATTTCATACAGACATACAGGAAATTGTAGAATGACCACAATCAGAAGTGGTCCACCTACCCATAGCGGTTCCATCTCAACATCAAGTATAAGACAGGTATCTCCAATTGTGTCGCTGACTTCCTCAGTTGGCCTCCTATCACTGCACTTACCACTTTTCTCCATTCCTATGGAAATGAAACATCGAAATGGCCCCAACTTTACCAACAAGATTTGAACTTCGCCACCACATATCATCTCTTGGGTACAGGCCCCACTATCACTGATTTTCACATTCAGAACAGACTCTTATGCCACCTGGGCCATCTCTATGTTCCTACAAGAGAGCATGCAAATTTGATTTGGGAAACCCACTACAGTCGGGTGGCAGGACATTTAGGCGTAGAGAAAATTGTGGTCGTTCTTCAGAAACATTTTTATTGGCCAAAACTTTGACAGGACGTTAGCAAGTATATCAGATCTTGCACTGCATGTGCCATTTCTAAGCCGGCCATCACGAAGCAAGGCTTATACACCCCTCTTTCTATTCTTGAGAAGCTATGGGAATCCATCTCCATGGATTACATGTCTGTTTTGTCGTCCACCAAGTACAAAAATCACTGCATGTTTTGGTCGTTGATCGGTTTTCGAAGATGGCCATACTCACAGCCTGTAAGAAGAATTTCACAGTGGCAGATACTGCAAAGCTCTTCTTCGAATGAGTTTGGGATCACTTTGGGATACCACAGACCATCATCTCCGACCGATACAACAGGTTCCTCAACACCTTTTGGTCGAGTTTCTGGTCTATGTTGGACACCAAGCTCACAAAATCCACTTCTTTCCACCCCCAAACCAATGGCCAAATCGAGGTCATCAATCGGATGATTATGYACATTATGTGAATGTACAATTCTAAGCATCCCCGTGCATGGGACGAGAGTCTCCCATATGTCCAACATAGTTACAACATGGCTCTCCATAGTTCCATCAACCATAGCCCATTTCAGGTGGGTCTGGGATTCCAACCCTTGGGACCCATTGATGTTGCACTTCCTCTTGCCACCACACAGACAAACTCTTCCCCTGATCAGTCCGCGGTCGACAAAGCCACTCGATTCATTGAGAGGATTCAACACATCTGCCAACATGTCCAAGAGATTTTGCAGAAATCCAATGCTAAGTACAAGCAGCACCATGATGAACACAGGGTACCACGCCAGTTTTAGGTTGGAAACAAAGTCTGGTTACATTTGCAAAAGGAGCCTCTCGTCGGGCCCCATCRGAATCTTCTCCCACTTCATTATGGGCCTTACATTATCACCAAGGTTGTGGGTAGCAATGCTTTTGAGCTCAACACTCCACCCTTCCTTGGTCTACATCCAATATTCAATTTGGACCTCCTTCGGCCATATTTTCCACCATTATTGGACACCTCTAAGATCGTCGAACGACTGACACCAACAGATCTCAACCTTGAATGCATGGAACAAGCATCCATCGATCAGATAGTGGACACACATATCAAGGGCACTCGCTAGTAGCAGATCCAACTTTATCGGGTTGTTAAGGCAGGGCAAATCCTACACCAAGGCAAGTGGCTCACCCAGGGCCAAATCCAGCATAAGTTTCCTCAGTACCTGATGGAGGAACTCCACGCAATGGAGACAATTTCTTCCTAAGGGGGGAGGATTGATCCTGGTGGATATTGGTGGCCACCAATCTGTTCCAAATGGATCCTTGTGTCGATTTATTATTCAACATGTCTTTCTATACTACTTTATAATTGTGAGTTCTACACTTATGGGGTTTTTTGAAGCCTCAGACATTCTCCAGGTGGATACGGGTGGCCTCTCTCATAATCCAACTGACTTATTTTGTATTTTTTCATATCAACATATCTTTTTGTACTTCCAGGGTTGTTTTGGGGCCCTAAAAAATGTTTCCTTGACTCGCCATAGCTAGACTATAGACAGAGTAAATTTTTTATGGAGGAATGTGTATCTCTCTAAAATACCTTTCCAACGGGCTATCACGCGCCTAAAATGGAGGTCGTATGCAAAAGTTATGACCCTAGGAAGTTGAGGTACCAAATTACACCAACTTACCCATAGGGCCCACATGACTTTTGGCGTTTCACCTTCTAGGGTTAGGTTTTTAGGATGTCTAGGTTTTTGGCATTCATGAGTAATATGTAAATTCTGTCTGGAGCCTCATTTTAATCCATTTATGCTCAGACGGATGTGTGTAGCAGCCACATCTCTTCTTAGAGATTTAATTTTGCAGTTTTACAGTTTCATCCTATTTCATTATTTAATAGAAGATATTGTTTACTAGATATTTGTGTTATTCTTTCTATCTCTGTGTTCATTGTATTCAGTCTATTAATCGGTTCATTCCGCTCCTAAATCTAGATCATCAACTTATGTCCTTAATATCCCTTGAGTATATTAGACAATGCATTTAGGAGAGAGAAAAACAAACGTGGACATTGAAGAGTAGGGTGATTTGGCTCAAATTTGGGGAAAATAACTCCAAGTTCTTCCACCAATACGCCAATTTTCAGAAGAAAAAAACCAGGAATACCATTTGGGAGATAAGATATTCTAATGGTTCTTTGGTAATTTATTTCAATTAGAAAGTTGAGGAAGGTTCTCATCACTTCCAGTCTTTATTCCAATAACCCATGGGTTGTCCCATTCAAGAGATTCTACAAGTAATCTCAAAATTTAAACCGATGTTTAATGAAGAAATGAACCTTTCCCTTGGGGATGAAGTAATGGAGCCTAAGGTGCTCACTGCACTCTCCTCCATGCAAAAGGGGAAAATCCATGGCTCAGACAATTTCACGATTGAATTTTTCATCGGGTTCTACAACCTTATAAAAGATGATCTACTAAAGGTTGTCAGGGAGTCCCAAATTTTTGGCAAAGTAAGAGGATCCTTCAACTCAACCTTCATTGCCCTAATCCCCAAAAATCAAAATGGAGTTTCTTTTGGGGATTATAGGCCCAAATCCTGCTACAATGTTGTTTACAAAATAATTATGAAGGTGATCGCTAGGAGACTTAAACCTATTCTCATTGATATCATTTCCAAAGAACAGTTTGGTTTCTTAAGAAATAAAAAAAAATCATGATCCAGTATTTGTAGCACAAGAAGTCCTCCATTATGTCAAAAATTATAACCAGTCAGCGGTTGTCCTCAAACTAGATCTCTCAAAGGCTTATGATCAGGTCAGTTGGACCTTCCTTAACTTAGTTCTTATCCAAATGGGGATGGCTCTTCTGGTGGTAAATTGGATAATGGGATGCATTCAATCGATCTCTTTCATTGTGCTAGTCAATGACACCCCCTGCCTATTGTTTTGGGTGTCTCGTGGTCTGAGGCAAGGTTGCCCACTTTCTCCTTTCTTATTCCTTTTGGTAGTTGAAGCCTTGAGAAAACCTCTTCTGGAGGTGAGGAGGTCTGGGGAAATTAGAGGTTTAAAAGTTTCTAATCGGGAATCTATTTCCCACCTTTTATTCATGGACAATGTTCTTTGTTTCATGAAAGGTTGTTTTAGGGACCTCTCATATTTAAAAATGGTGCTCAATATGTTCTACAAAGCCACTGGGATGGAAACAAATAATGAAAATCTAGCCTTCTCATTTATTCCTTTTTGTCCC
The DNA here is from genome assembly GCA_010110895.2 of Picea sitchensis. NCBI lineage: Eukaryota > Viridiplantae > Streptophyta > Pinopsida > Pinales > Pinaceae > Picea > Picea sitchensis. The sequence continues at coordinate 121,817 of SNQJ01S0027789.1, forward strand.
ATGATCAATTGTAGATAAAAAACCTCTTTCATTTTCAAGTTAAGTTCTTGTAGTCTAGTCTTAAGTACTTTGGATTTCATTTTAAGATAGACAAGTACAGATTCGATGATTGGTTGTGGCTGGTAAAAAAGGTGGAGGCTCATGTTTCTATTTGGTTCAATCGCTTATTATCAAGAGGGGGTAGACTTGTTCTCCTAAAATTAGTGCTTGAAAGAATCTTGGTGTTTTGGACGTCTATTTATATGGTTCCCAAAGGAATTATAACAAAAATAAGAAAGGTGAGCTTCCAGTATATTTGGTCAGGCTCTCGCCTATCTTGAGGCATCCCATTGGTGAAATGGAAAAAATTGGCCACCCCCAAAGAATTGGGGGGTTAGGGCCTCAAAAACATTTGTGTTTTTCCTAGGCCCTCATGGCCAAAAGATTGTGGAGACTTGTGGATTGTAATTCACTTTGGGAAAGGGTAATTAAATCTAAATACATCCCCATGATGTCAATGTCAAAATGGTTTAGATCACCCAAAAAATTACCCAAAGGTTCCATAGTCTAGAAAGAGCTTATGTCTACCTTTCCCTTGGTAGGTTAATGGACCGCTTGACATGTGGGAAACAGGAGATGGGTTCGTATTGGATAGGATTCATGGATAGGAGTTGGAAATGACTTTATATTCTCCAATTCAATCCTTCAATCCATACGCTCTGCAGGTATATTCTCCTTAGTTTATGTCAAAGCTCAAGTACCTCAGAGCAGGGGTAGATCATGATAGAAATCGGTCTCTTTCTTAGGCTTGGTGGGGGCCAAGGTGGAGGAGTGGAATGGGTTCATTGGGCTCCTCATATCCAATTTTATCACCTGATAGACGATGAGCCGACCACCCTTTGTTGGTTGAAAAATGTCAAAACTAGTGATTACACGACTAAATTGGGATACAAAACATGGGAAGTTGGTATCAAGAGAGGGTGGATTGGACCAAGTAGATGTGCCCTTTGCAAGAATCATGAGGAATCTATTTCTCACATTTTCATTCATTGTGTTTATGAAAAAAAAAATGATGTGGATTGTGTAGTCCTAGCTCAATCCAACGTCTCAATGGAATGGGTCATGTTTGGAGGACTGCTTAAAATATCGACTGGCAGATAAAGTAGTAAACAAATTTCAAAGCATGCCTAGCTTCTTGATTTCCAGTATATGGTGGGCTTAGAACTCCAACATTTTTATGGATGTGGACATCCATCCTGTTAGCACTGAGAGTCACCCTTAGAATGCAAGAGGATAAGCCCAGTACCCATCAAAATGTAAATTTATTGAAATGGTTTGAGTAGGTGGATCATCAAGACTTTAAAGAAAGGAAAAGACAGCAAATATCACTGCAAATAAGTGATGGACCATTGGGCTATGGAGTCATAAACAGTCTGCTCATTTAAGGCATTTCAGCTCCCTATCAGACAAAAGATTTGTATAATGATGAAGAGAAGAATAGGATAATAACATAAAGACGAATGTTCGCTAAGCAAATATCGTCTCTGCAAAGAGAATTTAAATGTGTCTGAATAGTAACCAATGATAAATAGGCAATATTACAGTAGATCCTCTACCGCATCAGGAATCTATCAATCAAGGGAAAATTTTAATCCTTAAAATCTGCGATACATTCAAACAAGATGAAGAATAGAACATAGAACATAGAAGACAAATTCGATGAAACAACTCATATGAATCTTCAATAAAAATACAATTTATAGCTACATGCCCCTCCAGCTTACAAGTCGAATATACAATCATAAACATTTCTCAAAAATTCCTCTGGTCTTGGGCCAAACCCCACTCCTCCTAGACATATCATTCATCTGATGTATTTATAATCAAAACAATCGACATGTCTTGCTTCTTGGGCACCTCCTTTCTAGTGTCATGTGTCTTCTCTTGTCTTTCATGTTCCTTCTATCAGAAGGAAACCCTGGTCAGTATGGGCGTGCAAGAGAAATTTCCCTCTATGGTACTTCGGGTTGACAGTTCTTTGTCTCCTCGTCCAAACCCCCCATGCTTCCATTTAAGGAGGTAATTGATGATTCAACCACTAGTCCTTCTTTCATTGATTGATTTCTCCTTGGGATCAGGATGAGGCCTAACGACTAGCTTGTTGCCACGCGTTGCTCTTGGATTGGGCCCTATATAAGCATGTGATTGCGGAGGTTACCAAGGGAGGTTTGGATCCACACAGATTATCTCCCCGCAATTCACCACCAACTACCACGTACCTCTTCCGCTATACCATGGTTTCGATTGTAGGACCGCTCTAGAATTTTAACATTCAAGCATGTTTTGTCCCCATAGTAAAATGTGGTCATCGATCTGATGCAATCTGCGATTTGGGAAAGCACTGCTTTTGTTGCCACGTGTCACTCTTGGATGGACGTTGCTTCTTACTGCAAATATCAATGGTTCACAATTACTTCGGAAGTTCGGGCTTTAGGCCTTTTCAATGCATAGCTCTTACAATCCTTCGGATTGTCGTATTTCCGAAGTGAGAGATATTCCTCCACGTGTCCTCTTGTTTTGGATGGCCGAGATTCACTTCGGGAGTCTGGGCTTTGGGATATTTCTTCTGCTTGCTCGTGCAATCCTCTGAAGTGTTGAATTTCCGAAGTGTGATATTTTTTGACATGTGTCCTCAGCCTTCAATGGCTCATATTTATTTCGGGACTTTAGGATGTTTGGATGGAAATATCCTGAAGTAACTTTATTTCGATTGACGTGGCAGCCTCTCGTCACTTCGGGACTTCGGATGGAAATATCCCGAAGTAACTTTTTTCCAGTTGATGTGGCAACCTCTCGTCACTTCGGGACTTTGGGACTTCACCTCTTCGGGACTTTGGGATGTCTGGATGGAAATCTCTCGAAGTCACTTTCTCTCGGTTGACGTGGTAGCCTCTCGTCACTTCGGGACTTCGAGACTCTGGGGCTTCTGTCTAGTCATTAATCCTTGTGCGACATTTAAATTCTAACTGTCCAAGGGCTGCTAATATGAACTGCACATGAGATCTCCACCATTGAAAATCGAAACTCCTTATTGGCTTTTATTTCAAGTATGAAATGGACTGCTCGAAATGTTATTTTTTGCTCATAGTTTTTCCCTGCGCATACAACATACTTGATCGGCCTGAATTTATCATCCAGAGGAGGAAAACCTTATAGGAAGGCATGCAAAAAAGAGAGACTCGAAAGAGGTGTAGACCTAGGTCTTAACAATAACTACATATGACCCATGAAAACTTTATGTGCTAACATTGGCTCCACAGGGGATGGCATGCTCCCTGTGAGATACCAAGAACAAGCAGCTTCAGTGTCTTATCCTAGGGATATGGGATCACTTATTCAAATACTAAGAGCAATCTGAAAACTAAAAATCTTGCACACATGCTTATTTATATACAAGACCCTACTATAACTGACCTTTACAATGTTCAGGTGAAAACAAACTTCCACCACAGCAACCCAAACTGTTTGGTAACATAATTCTTCTTTTCACTGCAAATTATCCATAAAAGGTAAGGGAAGTATGAAAGCAGAATGAAAACATGTTTTGGAACACTGACAATACCCCAAAATGATGATAAGATGAATAATTTTGCAGGCTCCAATGCTTTTGGAAAACTCAACTCCATATATAGCCCCACTGTTATCACTCCAAGAAACTCTTTAGGGTTGTAGGCTAAAGATGCTTGGTAACTTAAGAATATGATAATTAGGTATACTTGGAACAATGGGATAACTCAATGATTAATGAAATGGAAAACTCATCATACATTTGAATAAGACAGTGCTTTTAGAAATCAATAATCAGATAAGATATTTTAAACAGGGGGTGAAGAATACTAATCTTGATTACCAAATACAACTAGGTGTAGGGTTAATACAAGATAGCAAGAAATCCTTCAATTCAAGTTTATGAGCTTAATAAAGAGATGACGGTCTTTAGAAGCTAAGACAAACTGAAGTAAAGTAAAGAAATATAAGATGCATGAGCAATTCTGATATTGAAGACAAAAGAAGACGGTGATTCTATTATCAAATAAGAGTCTATAACAGTAGCAAAATGTATCCTAGATTGAACCCTTTTGTTGCTCCAAATGTCTTTGGCTTTATAGCCTTACAAGATGAAATCTAGATCCTTGAAAGATGGATCAGATTTGCTAAAAATAGTCAAATCAAAATAGATAGAACAAGTGTAGGATGAGATCCTATAAAAATGGATCTAGAATACTAAAAATGGAAAGTGAAAACAAAATAGGAAAAGATCATATTTAAGGGGTCAAACTCTATCTTGATAGTCTTCATGTCCTCCAAACTCTTTGACATATGTAGAAAACCTTCCAAGGTTGATGCATCTTCATAGGAAATTCGAATTTGCCACCTTTGGCAAAAAAAAACAGTTTTTTGCTCATAAACTAGGTCACCAATTTTACCTTTCCACATTTTTAAACACATAATACATCAAGATAAAACCTTAAATCTGATGTATTTAATTATTATGCATCTTTAGAAGCCAACCTTTAAATATTTGGTTGAGAAAAAGTCAGATCTGGGCAAAAATATGACCTTGCTGCCATGTAACAGGTTTCACCAACTCTTTTGTCCTAAATCCAACCCTTTAGCTGTTGAAAAGCAGAGCTTTCAACAACTAACTAGCAAAGTTCAAGGCGGAATAGTTGTTGAAAGCGCAGATTTTTTAAATGAAAACTGCCTTGGGAAAAATCAAATTTCTGAGTCGTGGAGAGTCTGTTTTACATGCTTGAATAGTCGATTGACATCTAGAAATCCTAAGCTTTCCAATGGTACTTTCAAATATGCATTTAGATATCTGGAAGGTAGTCAAAATTCCCCTACAATATTAGGCATCATTTTTCAAAGGTTCTTTTCAGCGTCCTCTCGTTCAGAAAATTTACAGGATTCATTGCAAACACTTCCTCTGAATGAGGAACCCCCACTAAAACAAATACACCTCAACCCTCATGGAAATATTCAAAAGCTTGAATCATTGCCTTGATGTTTCCTGTGCATTCGATACTGCAGTCAACTCCTCTATCATTTTTTTCTGCAATTACCTCTTGAATGCATACATAATTTTTCACTTGATTCTTCTTGTTCAATTTGAGCTCTCTTTTCAGCCTTTTCTATGTTTATTGCACTCTGTATTTTCTTTTCATTGATGTGTGGTGTTAGTGGAAGATGGAACAAGATGCCATGTACTTTAGGATCGACATTCAAGTCAAGAACTATGTTGAGCATTGATGCTCTGTGAGCTAATACTTCCCAAGTTGTGCACGCATAGGACAGATATGGTCACTGCAACAATTTGTCGAAGTTTCCTTTTGATATTCACAACAGTAATCTCTATTATGGCCTTCCCTCGTGGCTCTGCTTTCATGTAACTTGAACGTCGGTCGATTTGCACACGTTTGACACAGTAATTTTCTTGTTACAGAAAAGGTTGGCGCTGGTGAAATCTCCCTATGTTACTAATTAGAAAATGAAACCTCATCATAGAAGTATGTGAACACCGCGAGTTCAAAACAAGAGATGTTGATTTGATGTCGCTGGATGGCTGGTATTTTATCCTCTATCTCCAATGATGATTGAGAGTTCGTCACCTCAAACCCTCTCCTTGCTGTTGCACGAAATTCGTGAGCACGATCCGCCATAATGTCCTATTAAAACATGAACAAACAGTATCATCATCATAATTTGTTTCGACTAGATTTCCATAATGATTGTATGACATGTGTCGGGCGTGTCCCTTTTTGGTTTCTGGAGTCATTGAAAAGAAATCCGTGTTTAGCGCTTTCACCAGCTTGCTTGCCTGCGGGGAGTACACCTTAACCGTTGAAAACTTAGGCTTTCACTAGCTAACATCAACTTAGCAACATATGTTAGCTGTTGAAAAGATTTTTCACAAAATTTTAAAACAGCCTTTTGAAGATCAATTTATTTCTAGGGTACAAGTTTTAAATCCTATGTTTTGACACTTCTAGAATCTAAAAAATTATATAGAATCCTATTATTGACCATGCCATCACCTACAAAATGGAACAAATTGACTGATTCATTTTGGGAGATAACACCCACAAGGTCATAAAATTTATAATAAGGCACGCTAAACTGGTAAAAAGTTACCTCCTTTATTTCATCATTGCTCACCTATTGTTTGATGTTCTCAACATGTACATGTGGATAAAGGATTGATCCAGGCCTGCTAATCCCAGGTGATATTTTCTCATTTATAAGTGTTGGGCATGAGATAATATGCACATTTATCTCTTCCTTTTCTCCTTCATTATCATATACAGGAACCATGCTACGAGGTTCCAAAGAAGCCATGAAAAAACTCTGCTCTTCATTATCTTCGTTGGGATATTCATCAAAAACTGGTTCTTTTTGGTCAGTATTTGAAACAACTTCTTCATCATAAGCAGGGCTGCCAAAAACATCTGTTTCAAGAATATAAATATCCTCTGCATTTTGTTCATAAGAGCATAAAAACAAAATCTGCCTTCAATTCTGAAAAGCTAGGAAAAAAACAGAGAGGAATATTCCCTAGTTTTTTTAACTAGCTTATCATTTATCTCAGCGCCATAGTCAAGAGAAATATCTACTGCAGAATACACTTTCTCTTCGACATCAAAATATTCAAAAGAGAAATGTTGATATTCATAAACAACAAATACATTTGATATGATGCCAGATGTTTCTATGTTATTTCTATCATAGTGAATATCATTTAACACCTCTTGATCTTCATGGCAAATGCTTTCTTCCACAATAAGTGCTTCATCACAAATATGGTTTTCATGACTAGTAGAATCTTTATGAAGCAAATAAAAATCATTACAACAATTTTCATAAAGATACTCAACTGAAAAATAATCTTTACAAAACGAATTGAAAGTTGCATGAAAACTTGTCAAAGAGATGATGCTTGCAATGGGAAGAGATCGACACCAATCACGCGCAATCCCCTCTAATGAATACCTAAAAAGATTAATCTGATCATCTTCATGCATGATATGAAGTTGATGAATAAAATCATGAACATCTAGCAAATGTTCAACTGGTACCTCCCACTCTTCTCCTCGAAATTTAGGAAGGCTACTTTCCCATTCATCTCTACTAGGCTCTAGATTAGGGAAACCAACTATCCTTGAAAAATCATAGAAATCATACCTCTGAGCTAAAATCTTCTACATTTCAAACCAGTGGATTTGCCAATAGATTTCCGAACAATGGAGTCGCCATGGTGAAACATGAGCAGTTAGAATAATGTGTCCAACTTCAGTTCACCATCTAAAACTGGATCTCTTCGTTGTCGTTCTCTGAGGGACGATATCTTCACTTACGTCCCCGGCAATAACGCCATTGATGTTAGAACTGAGAATCACCCTCATACTGCAAGAGGATAATCCCAGTACCCATCAAAATGTAAATGTATTGAAATGATTTGAGTAGGTGGACCATCAAGACTTTAAATAAAGGAAAAGACAACAGATATCACTACAGATTAGTGATGGACCATTGGGCTATGGAGTCATAAGCAGTCTGCTCATTGAAGGCATTTAAGCTCCCTATCAGACAAAAGATTTGTATAATGAT
>SNQJ01S0027789.1:129473-148313 GCA_010110895.2 Picea sitchensis
CTTCCTGAGCTTCGAACTTCTTCCACTCCTGCACGGTAGCTTCCTTGCACCTCCGCAAGATCCAATGGCCCTCGGAGTTCGCAATATCTCCCTGGCGAATTCGTCCGTCCGTTTCTTCCTTATCAAATTCCCGAGACGACGAGCCGTTCTTCCACAGAACTCGTCACCTTACGTGCAAACCTGCAACTTTCCCTGCAAGCCTTCCCAACACAAGTTGTTTACTCCGCCCTTCGACGAACTCGAAGGTCTATCCTTCTTGAGCTTTGATGACTTCAATCCCCTCAGGAAGAAGTTCTTGCACTCATTCCTTGCGCAAATATTCAAACACACTAAGTATTGGAATCTTCAATCCTACACACTCCTGCAGCAGAAATCTTTCAATCCCCTTCCTCAGAATCGCAACTCTGAATCTTCGTCTGGCCTACGCACAACTTGCACAGCTCTGGTGCCAAATCTGCACTTCTGAGAAGTTAGAACAAAAGTTATCCCAACTTGAACCCTTCAGTCACGCACTCCTTGCAGACAAATTCAACTGCACTCCTTGTAGGAATTCTCTGGTTCAAGATAGAGAAACAATTGAGACTAACTTCTTGTTCTCACAGACTTCCAATTAACCATGAAATCACATACACAACATATAAAAGCAAATGTATGACTGAAACAAACATTCTTGAGCACAATATCAACACATAGAGAATAGACACATGACCATGAGATTGAATCAAAGATATCTTCTATTAATTCAATATCTGTACATGGATGTTCTCTACACAGTTCTCTGCTTGCTCAACTCTCTTCTGAATGCTGATGATTAATACAATGTACAAAGGAGGGTGTCTATATTCTGTTTCCCTCTCGAGCTCTAAAGCTATCAAATCTAGAATTGAATTCCTATCTACTTTACATTAAATCTATTAAATGCCTCATCTACCTAAGGACATGAGCTATCCTCTCAAGGTCCATTACAATGTACAAGTGCGCTTCATTAATTCTACACATTAATGTTTGGCGTAACAATATCAAGGTGTTTCAAAAAATTTGTTGGCGTTGTCCAGCTATTCTCCGCTTCCACGCTGGCTCGCTTGACGTGGGCGATGCTCCTGCATCATGTCTGAACAGTAAACAATGATAAATAGGAAAGCTTACAACAGATCCTCTACCGCATCACGAATATGTCAATCAAAGGAAAATTTAATCCTTAAAATCTATGATACGTTCAAACAAGATGAAGAATAGAACAGAGAACATAAAAAACAAATCTGATGAAACAACTCATATGAATCTTCAATAACAATACAATTTATAACTACATGCCCCTCCGGATTACAAACTGAAATATACAATCATAAACATTTCTCAAAACTTCCTTCGGGCTTGGTTCGAACCCCCCTCCTCCTAGACATATCATTCATCTGATGTATTTATAATCAAAACAATCGACATGTCTTGCTTCTTGGGAACCTCCTTTCCATTGTCGTGTGTCTTCTATTTTCTGTCATGTTCATTTTATCAAAAGGAAACCCTGGTCAGTATGGGCGTGCAGGAGAAACTTCCCTCTATGGTACTTCGGGCTAACATTTTTTTGTCTCCTCGACCAGACCCCCCATGCTTCCATTTAAGGAGGTAATCGATGATTCAACCACCATTCCTTCTTTCATTGATTGATTTCTCCTCAGGATCAGGATGAGACCTAACGCCTAGTTTGTTTCCACATGTTGCTCTTAGATTGGGCCCTATATAAGCATGTGATTGCGAAGTTTTTCAAGGGCAGTTTGGATCCACATCGCTTAGCTCCCCGCAATTCACCACCAACTACCACACACCTCTTTCTCTATACCATGGTTTTGATTGCGGGACCACTCTATAATTTTAATTTCCAAGCATGTTTCATCCCCATAATAAAATTTGGTCATCGATCTGTTGCAATATGCGATTTGGGAAAGCCCTGTTTTTGCTGCCACACACCGCTCTTGGATGGACCCTGCTTCCTGCTGCAAATATCGATGGTTCAGAATTACTTCGGGCATTCATACTTCAGGTCTTTTCAATGCATAGCTCTTACAATCCTCCAAAGTGTCATATCTCCGAAGTTAGAGATATGCCTCCATGTGTCCTCTTGATTTGAATGGTCGAGATTCACTTCGAGATTTCAGGCTTCGGGAGCTTTCTTCTAATTTCTTGTGAAATCCTTTGAAGTGATGAATTTTCAAAGTGTGAGATCTTCCGATGCATGTCCTCAGCCTTCAATGGCTCAGATTTACTTCAGTACTTCGGGACTTCGGGACATTTGGATGGAAATCTCCCAAAGTAACTTTCTTCTAGTTGACGTGGATGCCTCTTGTCACTTCTGAAATTCGATACTTCGGGACGTTTGGATGGAAATATCTCGAAGTAACTTTATTCTGGTTGACGTGGAAGCCTCTCATCAATTCGAGACTTCGGGACTTTGGGATTTTTGGACGGAAATATCCTGAACTCACTTTCTCTTGGTTGACGTGGCAACCTCTCATCACTTTGAGACTTCAAGACTTTGGGGATTCTGTCTATTCGTTAATCCTTGCACAATTTTTAAATTCGATTGTCTGAGGGCCGCTAATCTGAACTGCACATGGGATMTCCACCATTGAAAATCGAACCTACTTGTTTCCTTTTATTTCAAGCCCRAAATGGACTACTCAAAATGTTGTGTTTTTCTCATATTTTTTCCCTGCACATACAACATACTTGATCRGCATGACTTTATCAACTAGAAGAGGAAAAACTTATAAGAAGGCATGAAAAAAAGAGAGACTTGACAGAGGTGTAGACCTAGGTCTTAACAATAACTACATATGACCCATGACAACTTTATGTGCTAACACCTCTTGAAGTTTTTTTCGGGATTATCTTGAATTTTTCCAAAGAGTTCATGTCAGATTCAAAAACTAAGAACCCAAGGCTTCCTTCTATGTTGGAGGTGGACTTTGGTGTTCCATAGGGATTCTTTGATAGGGCCTGTCAAGGCCACCCTCCTATATGCGATGTTGGAATTATGTTATTCCTGAGTGAAAATAATTATCTTCACATATGTTATGCTTCGGGGACAGGCACTAATAATAAAGCAGAATTTATATCCTTATGGACTTTGTTGGCGGCATCCTTAAAAAAATAGGTAAAAAATCTCCAAGTTATGGGAGACTCCAAAGTAGTGATCGATTGGGATAACCATAAGTCTATTGTTTCAAATATAAGGCTTGGTCCTGTTCTTTGGGATATCAAGGCAGATATCAACTCTTTTTAGTGTCTATCATTTAGTCATATCCTTCGTGAACTGAATTCCAAAGCAAATGAACTGTCAAAGGAGGCCATGTCTCTCCCAATTGGTGTCATGGATTCCAATGAATTTCTGGATGGCGAGGAGACTCAATCAATGGAATTACAATTCTAGCATGTTGGTTCCTCTATTTTGGACAATTTTTTATGGAAGAATGAATGTATTTTTATAATGCTTGGCACTTGGTGGACTAATGTAGAAATTGCAAGATGTAGATATAAATATAAAGTACAGTTTGGTAGTTTTTTACTGAAAATAGTCTTCTATTTTGACAACAATTTTGCAGTTGTATGTTGAAACCAGTCTCCCCTTTTTTGATATAGGAACATGTATATTCAAACTGTAAATTTTTTGAACCTACACAAAATAAATCTAGCTATAAAATACCACACACATTTGCAGAGAGAAATTGAGAAAAAAGAAGCAAGAGAGAAATAATGGAAGAATTCTCATTAACTATATTCCACACTCAAAGAGTGAATCATTTACAATAGATATAGGCTACATGAGTAAATAATGCACCATAGTAGTGATCTAGAGAGATCTAGACACTCACTGACAGACACTGGAGTGAACTGCCACCTAGTCCTAGTTAACTGATCCATGCAATCATTAGTTAAATGAGACACGTATGTGGAAGTGAGAGAGACACATGCAACTTCTGGTGATAAAACCAAGGTTTCCATGCATGAGTGACTTCCACTAGTCTAAATGAGTGTAATTGAATCTGAACTAAAGAGGAATGCCCTATTTTGTAGAGGAATATTCTCTAGAGAGAATATTCTCATCTAAGGAATCGTTCTCAACATTGGACTATCAAACTTAGGAAAATAATTCTAGGTGAGTGTGTAATATCTTCAACACCCCCCATGAACACTACTAGGGTGTACATGATGAATGGGTCCCAACAACCAAGGTCATGTTAGATACCCATTGTACAATGCATATAAGAATGAGACACTGAAAAAAAATGAGGAAAGAGGGAAAACCTCATGGGAAACCCCCCCCCCCTCAAATTACAATGCATAAAAAAATGAAAGGAACAAAAAGCAGTTGCTAAGCAACCATGTCCTTCACTCCAAGAAGACCTCGCAACTGTGCAAGTTTGTGCTCATTGAATATTTTGTTGAATATGTAGATGTCTACATGAATCTGATGAAGTAGATACACCATTGAGATGTCCTTACATATCCACTTTCTCTTCTTTTAATGAAGAACATCCAAATAAAGTTTGGATGAAACTTTGAAAACCGTGTGGCCGTTTTCGGAAAAAATGCTTAAATTTTGTTGATTTTAAAATGATCATAACTTCACTTTCTGAACTTTGTTTCAGACGATTGTTTTTTGAAATTGGATATCTTCCCGAAAGGAATTCAAATATCCAATTTTTTTCTGCAAATTTTTCTCAGAAAATATCATAATTGATTCATATGTTCGCGGCTCCCTTTTTGTCTCATGAGATGCATGCATTGCACATGGAAAAGTGTCTGCATGTGACCCATGAGATGCATGCCATATATATTCCACATGAAATTCCAAAAACAAATATGAAATGGAGTAGACATCATCTTCAATTAATGGAATACAAATTTGTGCAAATACTTGTGTAGAAGACTTTTCAGAATAAAATGTTTGATCTTTTGATGGCTTATCTTTTGGCTCTATCTGTTCAACCTCCTGCATGAAATATTCACAATATTCTTTATTCTTGAATAGAACATCCAATCTGTTCCATAATTCATTTGAAGCTGAGTCTTGTGAGAAATCATATACTTGGTGGAGAATTTATGTAGAAATAGACAAGCAGATAAATCCTATGGCCATATCTTATCTATTGAGAAAGTCATTTTTCTCAACGATGGAATCAAGCTCTACTTTCGTTGCCATAGTTATTTGGTACAAGTCTCTGCATCTGAGTTGAAGCATAATTTTTGGCTTCCATTGCAAATAGTTATGAGGCGTGAGAAGTATTGTCGATGATTACTCTATCTTTTATGCATTCTTCAATCTTCAGTACGTGCAAAAAATAATTTGGTGTAGTTTTTTCTTAGAAATTCGTTGGCTCTGATACCATGCAAATGTGTTGAACCTGCACAGAATAGATCTAGCTAGAAAATACCACACACATTTTTAAAGAGAAATTGAGAAAGAAGAAGCAAGAGAGAAAGAATGGAATAATTCTCATTAACTGTATTCCACACTCAAAGAGTGAATAATTTACAATATATATATAGGCTACATGAGTAACTAATGTGCCATAGTAGTGATCTAGAGATATATAGACACTCACTGACAGACACTGGAGTGAACTTCCACCTAGTCCTAGTTAACTGATCCATGCAATCATCAGTTAACTGAGACACATGTGTGGAAGTGAGAGAGACACATGCAACTGCTGGTGATAAAACCAAGGTTTCCATGCATAAGTGACTTCCACTAGTCTAACTAAGTGTAACCGACTCTAAACTAAAGAGGAACGCCCTATTTTGTAGGGGAATATTCTCTAGAGAGAATATTATCATTTAAGGAATCATTCTCAACATTGGACTATCAAACTTAGGAAAATAATTCTAGGTGAGTGTGTAGTATCTCCAACACAAACCTCATAAATATAATGATTCTTTTCAATGGGATATATATATATAACATGAAAATTGAAATATTTTATTTATTGCTCACAAGCACCTCTCAACGGAATAAGAATTTTTTTACCTTTAATCATTTATCTCTCTCTCTATATATAAATTTGATATAAAATTATTTTACACCAGCCTAGATCCATCTTAACCCTGAATCTATCAAATGTTAAGAGGGATCAAATCTCTCAAGGTGAAAACCTTTTTTAGAGTGCAAAAAATGAGGAAGTTTAAAGGTTTTCACCTGGAGAGATTTGATCCCTATTAGCACTTGATAGATTTGGGGTTAATATGGATCTAGGTTGGTTTTAGTCATGGGTGATCACATAAAATTTGTAGATGATCAACATTATGTATATGTATATGTCTAATATTAATCTGATCATTTGAAATTTAGTCACTTTCCTCTATTGGTTGAAAGTATAGATAGTATTATCGAGAGGGATCATTGCCAAACTATCTTCTTCAATTTTTATTATAGTGATGCAATTTGTAGATAATCAGAATTATGTATATGTATATGTTTAAGATTAATTTCATCATTTGAAATTTACTCACTTTCCTCAGTTGGTTGAAAGTATAGAGTATTATCGAGAAGGATCAATGTGAATCCATGTTCTTCAGTTTTTAGTAGAGTGACACAATTTTTCTAACATGAATCTAGTCATTTTAAATTTACTCAGTTTCCTTAGTTTGTTGAGAACATAGATAGTATTATTCGGAAGTATACTTCAAGATTTACATGAGGAGTAAGTTGAATATAAATAAGCTAATAATGTTGAATAATAATAATGTAATCAATTACAAATAGTTTACATTGAGATCAATCCCAATCTATATTCTTCTTCTTTTTTTACAGCCACACCTACTAGTTTTTCCATCTTTTGATATCGATCATATGAAAAGGGAGGTTGAAATTGCAGACCATTCAAATATTTAATTCTAGATATTGTAGTAAATGGAATACCCTGTCTCTCTTGCTTCCCAATATTAATAATATATTTCTCCAACATCAATCCTTGTGACTTATGGATTGTTAATGCCAAAGAAAGTTTCAAAGGAAGCTAGTTTCTATTAACTCTTTCAATAGGTGTAATAGGAATTGTTTGATGGAATGATATTTCTACTACACTGAACCATTTTTCAATGTATTATAACTTAAATTAATGCACCTTAATATTTTGCATTATATCATTGAAATCATTTCAACTACTTGATTGATCTAAATGATTTTTCATTGTATCATTAGTAAAATTAATGTACCTTATTGTTTTTCATTAGGTTATCATTGAAATCAATGCAACTACTTTATTGCTCTAAATGAATTTTTACTATATGGACACTAAAATCATAGCACCTTATTGTTTTGCATTAGGTCATCACGGAAACCAATGCAAGTACTTGTTTGTTTTAAATAAATTTTCATTGTATTATTACTAAAATAAATATATCATTTTATATTAATTTATATTATTGTTGAAGTCAATGCAACTATTAGTTATATTATTGTTGAAATCATTGCAACTAAGTGACTACTTTACAACATTTTTCATTGTATCCTCACTTAAATCAATAATTAGTGATATCATTGTTGAAATCACTGCAACTAGGTGACTACTTTACACCATTTTTCATTGTATCGTCACTTAAATCAATATGCGTTATCATTTTGCATTATATCATTGCTGAAATCAATGCAACTATTTGTTACTTAAATTAATGCAACTATTTGTTATATCATTGTTGAAATCATTGCAACTATGTGACTACTTTAAATTAATAATATATGAAAAATCATTTAATA
Organism: Picea sitchensis; assembly: GCA_010110895.2. Taxonomy (NCBI): domain Eukaryota; kingdom Viridiplantae; phylum Streptophyta; class Pinopsida; order Pinales; family Pinaceae; genus Picea; species Picea sitchensis. The sequence continues at coordinate 137,227 of SNQJ01S0027789.1, forward strand.
TATAAAGATCTTATTATTAAAACATCAATATCACTTTTTATTTTTAATATTTTCTAAATCATTGCAACTATTGTTTTGCATTAGGACATCACTAAAACCAATGCAACTACTTGCTTGTTTTAAATAATTTTCCATTATATTATCACTAAAATAAATGTATCATTTTGTATTTCTTTATATCACTGTTGAAACAATGCAACTATTTGTTATATCATTGCAACTATGTGACTACTTCAAATTAATAATGCATGAAAAATTCTTTAATATATAAAGTTCTTACTTTTTATTTTTAATATTTTTAAATCAGTGCAACTCCCTGACTACTTTAAATTAATAATATATAAAGTTCTTATTATTAAAACATCGATAGTAATTTTTATTTTTAATATTTTAATAGTCTATCTAGTTGATTCAAACCCTTGGCATGATTGATCACTGACCTCTCTATATCAACAACATAATCATCCACATTTTACATGAAAGTGAGAGATTCAAACTAAATTTAAATCTCACATATTAAGTCTCCACATTGCATGCATGCTTCCTACATGGTTTGAATTCACTATCAAAGGGTGAATCTCTTGGTGAGGATTTTTTTCTCCATCGCCATAATCTAATTATTTGTCATCTTTTCTCCTCTAATTCGCCCTCCATATCCGCTCTAATTTTTGGTTCGTGAGAAAATTATTGAGATTCCTTGCGGTAAATTGCACTGAAGCTCTATGGTAAATCGTATTGCACAATAGTTCCTCCAGTTGAATTGAGAGTTCGCATCTCTGATTAATTTATTAGATTTTTTTCATAAAAATGGAAATTACAATTGATCAATTATATGTGTGTATATATGTGTGTGTAATATGTAATGGTGCCTGTAATTGTCTTTTTAATTGAGCTGACATTAATTTTGTTATTGTTATTTTTTTTAATTGAGTTTACTTTAATGTTTTTTTAATGTAACATTATCTAACATAACCTAACGCTAATGTGACAACATCGGCGTCTATCTCCTTTCATTGCAATAAGATGGATATTGAAATATTTTATTTATGGTATACATTGAAATATTTTTTTTATTAATATTTTTTTAAATGCCACGTGTCAACTCCATGTTGAGCACGGAATGAATTACACATATTCCTCATACCGAACTATAGAAAGCGCCTTTCGACACAATTGCAAAGTGAATCATAAATTTGTGTCTATATCATCAAATTTGTTTACAATTTATTTGGCTATAATATCAAATTTGTTTACAAATTTATATAAAATGTGTTATATAAGGTAAAATAATTTCATTTTATAGAATTTGGTTGAATATTTATTTTGAATTCATTGATATTTATTTGAAAAAACTTATAAATAAAATATTTTAATAATGAAATTTAGTTCCTAAAATTCTAAAAATTACAATTAAATCATTTATAATGGAATTAAATTCATTACAAGCTTAGAAACTCAATCTTAACAATTCTTTACAAGCAATAGTCTTCCATTTATATTATAATACACCCTTTTTAACCAAAAAATAATTTTTGGATATTTGTAGTTGGGGCCTTGGTATGGATCCATATTCCTCCTAAGAATAAAATTCTTAAACTACTGGCAAAACATATTGGCAAAGAAATGAGGTTTACTTATTGCATCTATTATATAAGAGACTTGACCAGGAAGAACTACACAATTAGCATTGTTCTTTGAAAGGTGTAACCAAGAGTAACTACACAAGTAACATTGTGCTTTGAAGGGTATATGTAAGGATTACATTTGTAATAAAGTCACTTTATGACTTTAGGTTATAATTTATACTCTTGTTCACTTTTGTGTAGAATGATCTATCCCACATTAATAAGTGGAAATGACTTGTTCAATGAAAAATCATATATAAGGAGGTAAACTCCATTGTAATAAGTGCACAAGTTACTCATTGATAATATCATATGGTGTTATTGTGAGTAGCTTTCTTTGATCTTAGTTATTTGACTCAACCCTATCTAGGATTTCCTCATTTAGTGATCTAGCTCATTTTGTAATATGGTATCAAAGTAGGGAAGATTCAAGGAGTCCAAAGTCACATCAAGAGTCTCAATCCTTTGAAAGACAAGAAGTATGAGAACCATGGAATCTATGAAAGCATGAATACCTAGGGATTGTTTTCGATAGAAAGGGATCGAGGGATCACCAACATGTATTTTGAAACTCTAGAAGAGATGATTTCAAATCTGTTACTTGAAGAAAGGAGAACCATAGCAAATGATACAAAATATTATACTCAACTTGAGTCTAAATTATACTCAAGATATAATTGGAGTAGATCAAATAAATACAAAGGGGAAATGGAATGTCATTATTGCAAGAAAATGGCTCACATAGCATGGATCTATGTATTTCAAGTTAATGATGTTCTCAAAGGAAAACTCAAAGACAAACCACATGTAGAAAATGTAGCCATTATTTAAGATCCATTGGATGTTGATAGTGGTGATTATCTTACTAAAGAAAGGGGATTATATGCATTTTAATAAGCCCACACTTTGAATATAGGGAGGGATCTACTGTAGATACAACTTAGCTTTGATGGATACCTAGATAGTTCATGAGTTTGTGGATCTTGGGAATTATCCCTCATTAGGATTTTGATAAATGCATGTGGATTGTTGTCCATAATGAGTTTATAACAGATGCATGTGGATTGTTGTCCAATAATTTAATTCAGGAGATTCATAATTTAGGTGTTTGTGGAGGTGGAATCCAAGAACTTGGGAATTCAAATTGGGCGCTACACCTTTACAAGGGTTATGAGATGGATTTATGGAGCTCTACCTAGGTCAATAACGATTTTCAAAGAAGAATATTTTGAAGAATGTTTGGTTTTGATGTTTTAGTTTTCACTTAGTATGTTTTATCTTCAATCGGTATGTTTTTTTTCAATATTGTGAACCTTAATAGGGGGTGTTAGGATAAGGCTTACATTTGTAATAAAGTCACTTTGTGACTATAGGTTATAGTTTATTCTCTTGTTCACTTTTGTGTAGAACAATCTATCCCACATTCATAAGTGGAAATGACTTTCTTAGTGAGAAATTGTATATAAGGAGGTGAACACAATTGTAATAAATGCACCAATTATTCATTGATAATAGCCTATGGTGTTACTATAAGTATATTCCTTTGATATTGGTTTTGTAACCCAACCCTATCTAGTCTTTCATCATTTAGTGATCTAGCTCATTTTGTAGTACATGGATTGTGCATACATGCTTAAGCATGAAAGTTACTTGTTAGATGGTCCCATGAGTTATCTAGAAGTTTACTAAGAGAATAAAAGATTGTGAAACCACTCATAAATGAACAAAACAAGAGATATCTAATGAAAAAATAAATATATGAGAAGATGGAATGGAGACAACTGAAATGAATATCCATTACCATTATGAGTCCATCTATGGTGGAGATAAAAAAAATGAAATATCTTAGTTCTTTGAGCAATTCAACAAACTAACAGTGAACAATGTTCCTAGAAAATTGATCTGAAATGCATCAACATGCTTTTTTTTATTTCTTGATTTATTTTATGGCATGGGAAAATTAGAGATATGATCTTGAGAGGGCCACCTCAAGATAGATCCTAAATTTGACAATTTTGGGTTGTGAATTTTCAAAGCCTATTTCAAGCCTTAATTAGCATTTTTAGGGTTTTAACCTAGGGGAAAACATTTTGACAATTTTCCTTACTGTAGAGACCATTGAGATATTTCCAAAGAGATAAAGAAAACTTAATTTAATGTTTGTATGACAAATTTATTCTCTTGGTAAGTTGATTGTCATTGTGTACACTTCAAAAACACATGGAATCCACCTCAAACACCATATTACTCATGCATGTGGAGATAGAAATGTAAGGCCTTCCAAGGAGATTCCATAATATTAAAGATAATCCCATGCCCTAATCCTAATACTAGAGAGGCAAAAATGTTAACTCTAATGGTAAAGAAGATGAGTTAAATCCCTAGTCACCAAGGAAGAAAAGGGTTCCATGTGGTAGTGTGTTTATGTCTCGTAGAGTAGTGTAATATGAGTAAGAGAGGTAATAGAAAAGATAATAGAAGAAGGGAGACCCTGTATAAGTCAATCACATTTCATAGTGTCTATTTAATCAATCATGTGCTAACTTTCTCTATAATTTGTAATGCAGTCCTAAACATAATAAGATTAAGCCATTGTCCTTTTTTTTCACTAGATTGTTCCCTCAAAGGTTTATCTAGGGTAAATTAATGTGTTTGTTGTAGCTTATATTCTCATTGAAATGTGTAAATCATGTTGTATATGGAATTATTCCTTATTGTTTGAATATTTAAACTCACACTAGCTTTTGCATAATAGAGCTTAGCCTCATTGTAATGGAAGCATATTAAATGTAGAAACAACGTAGTATGGAAATATTTTGAACATTAAAAAATGAAATCTCTACATAGTACAGTATAGACTCATTGTGATTGCAAAAAAAAGGAGTATTAAAATCAAAATAGCCTACAACGTTAATTAGTTTATTGTGATAAACCATCCATTCGAATATCCAATGATGATTACAAATAAAAGATAGTTGTCACATTAATGGATTGTAGTTAAGGTTTCCTTGACTCGTATGATTATTTAAGTGGAATTGTAATTGTAAGAGGATAGAAAAATGGGGTAAGATATTGAAGCCCTATGGAAAGAATGGATAGGTGTAAGAGGTGTGGATTGTTTTTCAAAGGGATCAAAATATATTGAGCATAAACATGTGGTTGTTGGGGAACCTACTATAGTGTCTGGAGCATGTCCATCATATCTTTCATCATTTTGGTATGAAATTAATGTTGTTTTGTAATGGTTTACATGAAGAATTGGTTTTATAATTATCACATTTCTACTACTTTAGCAATGTTGTGAGCTCAAGAGTTGATAGAGCCCTTAGAAGGTTGTAGGTATCGAAAATGTGGGGGAAAATGATACCATAAGTTGAATCGAAACCTAAAATAGTGGTATGTGTTTTATAATTATGGAATGGGGCCAATGGATAAAATAACAATTTTGAATCAAATCATACCATGGATTTTGATAATGTCTTTGTGGGTTGTATTAGTAGTGCATGCATAAAACCAGTGGTAGATGATTAAAACTAATGGTGCATGCATAAAAAATAGTTTTTTCACTAGTCACAAAATCAATTCAGCTATGGAATGTTTTCAAGAATTTTTCACAAATTAAATGTGAAAATGAAAAAATAAAAATGTCAACCTAAGTGATAACAAGTTAACTATGTGTTAATGTCATGAAAACACGAGTTAATGTTGATATCAATGTTCTTGAAAATTTCTCAAACCACCCGGAGAAATAAATAAGGAGGTGTTGGAAGGATAAATTGACCCAAGACAACTTTCACATTGAGTGCATCAGATGAAGATACCCAAATTAGAATCTTCACCCTTGAGATGATTCCTCCAACTTACAGTGCTAACTTACCATTTTTTGGCTTTTTTACGTTATTTTATTTTTATGTATTTTTTGGAATAAGGATTACTAGGATGATCGTGTTTATAAACATAATTATCAAACTAAAATAATGTAATTGAAAAATAAGTGCAAATAGAAGATTTAGTGAATCTACTTAGAAATCAATATATACATTTATATTCTAACATAGTCCCAAATTTATCATGTTTATAAAAACCATCAAATTTGGAATTTCTCATTCATTAATCCATTGTGAATTTGGAAAACATAACACCTACATAATCAGGACTTGTCTGGATTCTATCTTATGGAGGGTCAAATGACGTATATCCACTAAGTTGTCAGAGTCCCCTGAATATTCACTTGAGAAGTATCTCTTCTCCAAAAACTCATACATCTTGTTCCATTCTTTGCAATTGATACCAACTTTGTGTGAAGTGTCTGAGAACATGAATGCATTGGGATCTTCCGAATTTTATTTCATTTTCTCAGTGGCCTTAACTTTCTTTTTCGATCCTTAGGGTGGCATTGTGTCAAACCTACAACAATTATTCAAAGGAAAAATCAAATAATAGTGATGCAACTAATTATTCATAAAGATAAAAGTAAAAAGAAACATGAACTTACTTCTACTACAAAATAAAATCAAAGTTGCTCTACATAATAGTTTGAAAAAAAAAATGTTCAGAATAGCCAATAACAAAATTTTTGTATAGTTGAAGGTTAATATTTGGTTTCAGATTTGATCGTAAGTGTTATAAGTGACACTTACTTATTTTCATATCACCATAAACTCACAAGACGAAATTTTTATTTTTAATTTCCATAAAACTTCATTAACATGTCGTTGTAACAAATTAGCTTTGCAACCTTGAGACTTGTTCAAAACCATACAGATTAAGACTTAATCCCATATTTTATTTATTTTAATCCATGATTAACTTTTTGTTTACAGCGAAAATAGAAAAAATGTTGCGCCAAAAAAGCAAAAATAGCAAAAATGTAGAGTGAGGTTGTTGCACAATTGCGTTAAAAGAATTTTGGCCGAAAGAATTTATATATTTCCACGTCGAATCGTTGTGTCCCCCCAATTTGTTTCTAGTTGATGGATGTTTTATTGTCAACTTTTCGACCGAAAAGATGTTTTTGATTGAAAGTTAGTTTTTCCATTAAAACTAACTTTCAACCGAAAAACACAAACTTTTGGTCGAACTATTAGCTCATCTAAAAATCTGCACCTATGGTACTTTTCAAAAAATTGTCACTTCTCTTTAGCTTAGTCCAACTTTGCAAGAGAGGACTCCTTAAAACATTGTGAGTCTGATTTTGGAACTAATACCAACATTTTTAGAAGTGAATCGACTTTCATTTGATATAATTTGTATTCAATATAAATTTTTTTTAGTATTTTTAATTAATTTTATAAAAAAATGTCTACATATTATTTTTAGATGACATAATGATTCAGTAAAATGAAAAATACATATCTGCAATAATACACAGTCTAAAATTATGGAAAATTTATATTACAAAACCTTTCATTATCCTCTTCAAAGGGGTATTTTTATATTTTACTTTTAAATCAAAATTAAGGCACATACATGGAGTCTCACTAAGCATGTTTAATATCTGCAATTTTTCAGATCCAACAAACTCAAAACATTGTAGTAATTATAATAATCATCTGTTAAATTCAAAACTATAGCCATAATTTAATAGATTGTGTTTAGTTTTTTGAAGCATATTTCGTTTTTCATAAACAAAAGTTCAATAATGAGTATATTCACATCTAGAAACATAATTTATTATCAGTCCCTTCATTAAGGAACATAGTGTCAAACAGTCGCTAAATTGACATATTAAATGTCAATAAAAAAAATTCAAAAATTAGTCAATAGAAAGCTAACAAAATTCATGAGAATTTTTTTTTTTACTGTCAAGTGAAATTATAAATAAAAAAATACTTTTGTTTACTGGAAGTTGAAAAAATTATGAAAATACATTTTATTTTCTCAAAAAACAAGGAAAATAGACACCCACATTCATAAGAAAACACTCACACATCATCCATGATGAAAACACCAATTGAATTACATAGTTATTCACCACAAACCAATGTGATTGTATATATATGCCCAATTGGAGCTTGAAACTCAAATTACAAAATCCTCCTCAATCCTCCTCTCAAGTTCCTCTTGCTAGAATACATATATAGGGAAGGAGTTAAAGATTTATTAAATATTACTCTTTAACTTCCTTCTTGACTCTCCATATACCTCTTTATCCTTTTTTTGTTGATTTCAAACCAAAATCATTATTAAATATTAAATTATAAGTCAAATTTGTCTCTAATGTAGTCATAAATAGGGCCTATTCTATGGGCATAATGAGTTTAAAAGACTTTGGTCATATTATGCTCCTCCACAAACTTGGCTAGCTAAATATGAGTGATATTTGTACTTGAGGGACTTGCAAATTATTCTCTTCAATGTATTATCGCAATAATTCCATGATATCACATAATGGCACGGGGCCATTCTCTTTCTAAAACATTGGTATCATGTGTAGCTTACCAATTTCAAGGATTTCATCACCTTGTAGTTACTGTCTTGTAATAAGGTGTCAAAATCATATATTGGATCCTTGAGAATGAATTCCACCTATCTGATTCTGGAGGATATAAAATTTTCTTTATTATGACTTAGTGGATGGATATTGGTAGGTTAGGACTCATGATTTACCTACAATCCTACTAGTCAATGATTTCATCCAGTCGTTGCTTCTTCTTTTCCCATATCCATCACTCAAATTCCATCTATTTTTTCACCAAGACCATACTGGAAGATAATTATTTGCATGCAATAATATGCCTATAGAAGTCATGGAACAATGATAGAACCCAGTCATGGAACAATGATAGAACCCAATCTTCCCACATGTAGGAAAACACAAAAAAAATTGCTAGGTTTTCCTTCGAAACTTTGTAATATTTTACTTGATTTTTTAGTCTGCCTATGTATTCCTTCACCTACTTGTTTTCTTCCATGAGTTTTAGAATAGCTTCTCTAGAATCCTGAGAGGTGTTGATTCTGGTGGTTGCTAATGCTACAGGTGCTAATCAATGGTGTTTACAACTACAAACTTTATGATTTCAATACCACTTGGTCATCCTGAATCTTTATTTACTTGTGAGACTACTTCTTGATGGCCTCCCTTTTCCTTTCATATTTGAACATTTCTAGCACAATGGAAGGGTCTTCATTGTCATAGCTATTAGAAAAATTCTTGAGTAACTCTTCAAGCCATGATAGTGCTACTATGGAACTAATTCCCTAATTTATTAGTCTCAAGTTAATTTTATGTTTGTTATCGGCTTTTGGGCCCAAGTGCTACTTCTCTATAGCCTTATGTACCATTTGTCTCAGTTGTCATAATATGAGGTTCAATAATTCATTTTTCCTCTATGAAATCATTGCTTATTTGACATATTGTAGAATCCAATCCATATGTTTGAACTACCTACATCTTTGTTTCCTACGTGGATAATTGTCCTTCATTAACCCCATTTGTCACTTGCACTTGTACAAGATGTGAAACAGATTAGAGTATATTATTCTTTGACCCTCTCTCTATGTATTACATAATTATTTCTGACTTGGATATAATGATAATATCTAGCTCAACTACAATCCTCCTCCTAAGGGCATTCAAGGTGGAAATAAGGCTAGGTTAACCCTTGTTATTTAAAATGATACCAGTATTTCCTTGCAAATCCTGAACTTTAACAGCCTTGAATTGCAACTTGAATAAATCCATTTCATTTACCTACACTAATGTTACAACAAAACCTATCAATGTAAAAATCCCAATCATGAGATGATATGACAAGAACAATCATTTTTTTTTGTTTGTTCGATCTGACGTTGGACCTACCCTAATTTTTTTGGTTTGACACATTAGTTCCATTATCACCATCATGTCTCGGAAATGCTTGGCTAGTATATGTAGAGTTGAATTGCATCTGCAAATGCATAAGTAGTTTTCACATTTCCTCCCAATACCAATCACCCATGGGTTCAAGCACATCCAAAGCTTCCTCTAAAAATCTCAGGCATGACTTCTTGAACACCAACTTGTAGAGAGGAGCCAATAATATCTTGCATAAACATTTGTAATATTCTAAGTACTTTTACTTCCATATTTTTTTTATAGTATAACAAGAGATTCAAGAGAGTGTTAGAATAATTTGATGTTCTTTTTTAACCATATAAAATATCACAATATTGTCACCCAACCATAGGCATGCATCCACCCCCAAGCACCTTAACCTTTTCTAGATAGAATGATTCCGGAAAGCCACACTAGAACCAACAAATAAACCCTAGTTGCAACAGTAGCATGAGATGGAACCAGAAAACACCATCCAACTACAGCAACATCACAAGACAAGGGGAGTGAACCTTCTCCAAGGGTAGTGCACAAGAGAGAGAGTCTCCACAACCACAGAACAAGAAAAATACTCAACTGTAGCATTTTTGGTTGCACTTCTTCCCAATAATACCACCAAGAATAATTCCAAGAATATTACCAATAATATCACCAAAAATATCACCAAGAATACCACCAAGAGATACTAGAAGGTAGGGAGCATATCTTAGGATAGACAGTGCTAGAGAGAGAGAGAGAGAGAGATCAAGAAGCACCCCAAAAGACACTCCTTCCATTCTTGCAGGTATAGCTCCATACTTGTGCTATACTTGAGAGAGTGAGTGAATTGAGTGTACCAAATGAGTTCAAGAGCCTATTATTTATAGTCCTTCTTGTCACCTATCTAGTCTTACTTCTCTTTCTGGAGGGAAATACTTCAATATTATTTATTATACTAAGTTGACTTGTCTTCTAGGGTTTTTACACATCTGTTTAGGTTTTCTCTTGCTTCCAAAATATTCTATTCTATCCAAAGGTTACACATGGAGGTTAATACCTCTCGCAACTACCATAATATCAACACTCCCTCCTAGATAGGGAGGTATTAACTGTAATGGTCTCAAACACATCCACCCATTTCACATGGTATGGGCAAGGCTCACATAGTCTTGTAGACCATTCTACAGGTAGCATCATCATAGCCACACAGGACATCTCATGATCACACAAATCAAGTCACAAGCATCATCATCACTTTCCATCTAGTTGGAAATCACCTCCAACACTACTGGTAATCTCCATGGAAATCAGGTAGTAGCACATAGTTACTACAATGGCATTCAATAGATCATAACAATGTCAATCCATAACAACACACATCTATTATCCAGTGGTACACAACCACTCCTAGTAGTGCATAGCTACTATCTAGTGATACAAAATCAATACCAATGGAACACATCCACCACAGTATCACATAGCTACTATCCAAAGACACATAGTCTCCACTACAATCAACTAATAGCTACACAATATATCACCATGTAGTACAACAGTCTCCTGGAATCAAATCATATCATCGTCTGCATCATCTCTTAAGGTCATACTCCATCTGAGTAATCAAGCATGATGTTAAATAATTCATGTGTTGAACTTAGCGTACTCAA
>SNQJ01S0027790.1:0-52812 GCA_010110895.2 Picea sitchensis
GTTAGATCTACCTGCCACCTGTTATTCTCTGGTTGTGCCACGTGTCCCTGGGTGACGTGGTCTGTTGACGTGTGTTGGATCGACGGTCTAGATCACTTATTGATCTGACGGTGCCGATTCAGTCAGGATTTCGCATATCGTGAAATCGGAGTTTTCGTTGCATTGTGTTCTTTGCATTATGAAATCCCGATCCCTGAATCTCCGATGGATTATCTCCCTCGCAACTTCTGTCTGATCTGACGGCCCTCGTTCTTTCAAGAAATTTGAATGAGATCCTGTGGTTGTGGATCTCTGTCTTCCTTCTCTTCTGCAAATTCCTGTATCTTGAGCTTTGCCTTTGCTGCGCGCGTTTTCTTCAACGCTGTTCCTCCTGAGCTTGCCATCAATGACAAGCATACACTACTTGGTAAACATTTGCCAACACAATGATATGTATTTGATTATATTTGTATCAATAGGTGCTATTGACTTTTTTTTCCTAAGTGTGCAGGACTCTTGACAAATTGAGGATGTCGATGGCTTCGATGGACCTCCTTAGACTCCGGATCAAGTCAGGGAGTGGATTGTTTATGGTTTGCATATTTCTATTATTCCATATGTGGCATATGACTGGTATATTATGATGTTGTTTATATATCATTGACATGTTCGTTGATGGATGCAGGATGATGATAGCTTGCTAATTAGACTCACACTTGGAGTAAAGGGGTCATGCACGAAAACCAGAGATATTGAGGGAGAGGTGTAGCAACAAGCCTGCCACAGCCTATTAGCACTCTCGTTGTGGCTCGAACTAAGTTCCTTCTAGTTAGGCCTCCACCACTTCAATCATCCTCCAAAGGCAAGCTCGTATAAGAGAGACAATGAAGTTCTTAATGAATAAAGGAAGATCTTGGGAGAAGAACAATGTGTTCAGAATTAAAGGACAAAGGGATGCAGACTCAATGTAAAGTGAATAATTTCTCTAGAGTAACTTTTCTCTCAAAGTTGAATTCTTTCTCCTCTTTTCCATAGCTTGGATTTGGCCCATTTATAGCCTTCAAGGGGAACTGAAGGGTCGAGTCGAAACATTTCCAATATATGGAAGGCCAAGGATCATTGATCTCGTGACGTGACATGGAAACCCGACACCATTTTTTTAATTTTGGGCACATTTCTCAATGTATGCGGGTTGTAGTGGTGCAACCTATATATACGCATGTTGTAATATAGGCATGGCGCGTATATGTAGAAAATTTATGTTTTTAGATCTGGTATTTGCAAAAAGGGACTTCAAGTCTCCATAGGGAAATGGAAACATGTCTTATGTGCAATATTGCATAGGGTGAGGCAAATCTTTATATAACAAACTCCCCCTAATGTGTGAGGTCAGAGGAGTATCTGCAATGAAATAAATACATTATAAGACCCAGAAGTGGAGTAATGGGGACCCAGCTGGAAGAAATAGTTGCTCATTACAATATGTACTAACTTTGCATACATGGATGCCAATTTGAATAACACTGCAGATCCATGTTAAAATATAACAAACAATTGTCCATGGCCATGAATAGGAAAATATAAATGTGGTTACATGCCAAAGGTTGTCATAGTCACGGACAAGGCCCTGTAAAACCAGTCTCAAAATCAATATGAAGATATATGTATACAATGGAGTACAATATTATCTCCCATGATCACTGAAGTCATAGAGGTACTAGTCCAATGAAAAGGTAGTAACATCTCAGGAAAGTTGTGACTATGAACTGATGTCTTCAAGTCTTCTACACAATCTGCCAAAGGTGCAATTCTACATCATGTGAATACAGGAGTTGAGGTCAAACACAATGAGACTTCGTTTGATTACCGGTCATTGAGGTATACCATTAACAAACTCGAGACAGCCTATCGACGATGAAAGTAGGTATCAAAGCACCGAGTACATTATTATAAGTGTGAATAAAGGATTCGGGGTCAAACACTTGAAGAATCCATTGATCAGGAGACATTGATGTATTCCCAATTGTTGATGGCAAGAGAACCTGCCACTAATGACTGCAAGCCTCTAGGTACTCATAGGACTCTAGGTATTGTCTCCATAATAGATGAGTTGAATTCGATGGAAGGAGACCCACTAAAAGGAGAGAATTAAGGCATCTCTCATAATTCAACACGAGGTACAAAGCATGAGCTTGATGATTTGGAGGAAATTGGATGAAGAACATGTTCACGAACCAATGACCTTGTGCGTCTTTCATGTGTGCCAGGTGAAATAGGTACATGAAAAATACTTTATGAATAACAACCAATGAGGAAAATTACTGACAAAGGAGAGGAAACAACTGATAAGGATAGTGACATCCAAGACATTGTACAAATCCCAATGTTTGAATAGATGTCTTGTCGTCGAACACAAGGGAAACCACCCATTCAACAACCAATGATGAAATGACAATTGTTGGGTTCAAGGTTACCTACCAATGAGGAAAGTAGGACTAGGGTGTGTAATAGGACTACAAATTCATGTGATTCTGAGACAAACTGAGGGTATGGTTGACATGCAAATTCAAGAGTTCTTAGGAATGGATGACACAGGTTGATAGACATCCTTTGAACAAGAACATGAGACATATGGAAGACTCAGGTAGCATAGAATCAATGATGAAACCATGAGATGCAGGAGGCATCAATCAAATTCTCCATAGGGACTGGAAAAGTAACCAGTCAGGGGAGTAAACTCTCTATAACGAGCTCTACTTCCTAAGGCCATGCTAGACCCAAAATTATGATGACAAGTGGACTCAACAAATTTTGTTCTCTGTTCAAAGGTGACACAAATTCTGCCAATATAAGATAATACTCCCTTCCCGCCCATATTTTTTTTATTTTTTCATAGTCAAATGAATGCTATGATACAGAGGAGGAAACGAGTGTCACAAGTAAGAAAAACTAGTTCCAGGAGTGGAACATACCTATGCTCAATGCAAGGAGGTGCATGTGGGAGAGGGACACTTGAGGGAATGTTCCCTCCTGGGTATAGGGTGTCAAGTTGTGAAGGATATAAACAAGGATCTTCTTGGTTGATAATGCAAAACTATTGAGGCAAACAGTTTATAACGCAAAGTGAGAAATGACAATAGGCTTAATACTACAAGCAAGGGCATGATATGCAATCACAAATTAACTCCAAAAAATGTCATTTTTCATAATCTTAGTCTATTTGGTTTGAAAAAGGGATAAACTTGTACCAAATAGACGTCCTTTCAAATTCAATTTATGAGTGTGAAATAGACAATTTCACTCGACAATATTTTTACTTTTTGAAAGTGAGTCGGAAAAGAGCTTAACTAAGACTCACGACCTTTCAAATCCAATTAATGAGTGTGAAAGGTAAAAATTCACTCGACAATCTTTTCACTTTTTAGATGAGTCGAAAAAGAGCTTAAATCAGACTCGTTGAGAGGTTTCTAGGCAGCATGTCATGGGGGAGGCCAAGGCTCTCATGCTGGACTTCTTTGAAAGGTTGGCATATTACGAATAGCTGACACAGTATTGGGAAAACCAAAATCTCTCATATTCAAATGAATGCTATGATATAGAGGAGGAAACGAGTGTCGCAAGTAAGAAAAACTAGTTCCATGAGTGGAACATACCTATGCTCAATGCAAGGAGGTGCATGTGGGAGATGGCCACTCGATGGAATGTTCCCTCCTGGGTATAGGGTGTCAAGTTTTGAAGGCTATAAACAAGGCTCTACTTGGTTGATGATGAAAAACTATTGAGGCAAACGGTTTATAACGCAAAGCAAGAACCAACAATAGGCTCAATACTGCAAGCAAGGGCATGAGATGCAATCACAAATTAACTCCAAAAAATGTCATTTTTCATAATCGTAGTATATTTGGTTTGAAAAAGGGATAAACTTATACCAAATAGATGTCCTTTCAAATCCAATTTACGAGTGTGAAAGAGACAAGTTCACTCGACAATATTTTCACTTTTTGAAAGTGAGTTGGAAAAGATCTTAACCAAGACTCACAACCTTTCAAGTCTAATTAACGAGTGTGAAAGGGAAAAATTCACTCGACAATCTTTTCACTTTTTACACGAGTCGAAAAATAGCTTAACTCAGACTCATTGAGAGGTTTCTAGGCGACATGTCATGGGGGAGGCCAAGGCTCCCGTACTGGACTTCTTTGAAAGGTAAACATCTTACAAATAGCTGACACAAGATTGGGAAAACCCAAATCTCTCCAAGTCGAGGAGGAGTATAATAACCACCCATTTAAGTACTGGCTCCTGAAAAAACATGGCTAGGAATGGATCCGTAAGAGGGGAGATTCCAACCTCCCACAGTGAGAGTTGGTTGAGGAGCGTTACTCCTATCAAATGAAGGCATAGACAGCGGGGCCATGGTGCCCCCGGATACAAAACTAGGATTGGTATAAGTGGGTCAGGGAGAGGATGGATAGGGTGAAGGCACGTATGGTATATCAACAGGAAAATGATTAGAGACCCAAGGCATGGAATCAGTGTCATGATTATGCATACCATTAGGAAAAGTGAACAGATTTCTCCCCATGAAATGAGTGAACATCATGGGGGGGGTAGCGGTAAAGGAGGGATTCATAGGAACTCCACTTACCATGATAATGAAAACTCAAGGCACGATATAAAACTTCAAATTTCTACTAATAATCAAAGAGCAAATCAAAAATAATCAAAAGGCCAATATGCACACAAACAGGATAAAGTGGCCGAAAGGGACATCCCTCTCCTAATTAGGCATGCCTCGCCCAAGAGGGGCATGAGACTCTACTGCTAAAGATTGGAGGAAACATAATCAGTTATAAGGGCCCTCGTGGGCTTAACAACCATTCGGTCAGATCCCCTCGGAGAGGTAATCCTCCATAAAGTTTGTCTGTTGTCCGACCCTTATTGACCCAAGGTACCTGCAGAATAACCCTTGCAAGTTTAAATAACCTATGTGGCACCTAATTCAAGCAACTAATCAGCCATGGTATAACCGATGCACAGGAGAATAGTCATAAGTTAGGTCCACCGTATGGGTAGGGTAGCAAATCCCAAAACCTTGAAAGCATCGCCTCTCACAGAGGTAAGGGAACTAGCAAGATCCACAGATACGAATATATCCCTAGAAATATCTTTGACACTAAGAAGGTATCAAGGGGATATCCCTTCAACCGACCTCACACGACCTCGTGCTTAACTCCG
Organism: Picea sitchensis; assembly: GCA_010110895.2. Lineage (NCBI taxonomy): Eukaryota > Viridiplantae > Streptophyta > Pinopsida > Pinales > Pinaceae > Picea > Picea sitchensis. Next base: position 5,215 of record SNQJ01S0027790.1, read on the forward strand.
GTGTAAGTGGAGCCTCCTGATATTACCGATTATATAATGGATTTATTCACTCCCTTAGTCAGACACATATGTTGATTTAATAGCCTTGGAGAAGTTTACTCACAAAATCCTATTCCAAGACTCTAAATCCTAAGCTAGTTTGTGAACCCTAGAAAATAAAATCGTTACTAATCAATTTTAAATTATAACGTTAATTTTAATGGTCTTGCTTACTCAAAAGGTGTGGTCATGAAACTAGTGATCTTATGACTCAGTAAGTAAAATAAATGAATATGAATACAATGAAAAGTCCTAACTTCAATTTCCAATAAATGATATGCTTCACAAAAATGCAATTTTCAATTTAATCATGCAATTCTAAATAAAATGCAATCTTTCTTTACATGCACTAAGATAAATGACAAAGACTCAAGAGATCAAAATGCCAATCAATGTAAAATGCCTAATAGTTTTTCATTTTCAATATAAGAGAATGAAAATGCAAGGACTGAACAACAACTTGATATAAAGACTCTACTGTGTATAGACAGAGACAACCCAAGTAGGATATCAAGGAGGAAAACACCCAGCCCAAGGTGCAAGGACAATCAAAATGAAAATATGATGAGAAATGCACCACCCAAAAATTCAACCAAAGACAGGTTTCACGTCATCCCACAGACACTTAATAGTCACCACAGAGACCCAAGAAGACTCAACAATCATCAAAACCTACCCAACAACCACCAAACCCAGAAATCAAGCAACAAAGGTTGATGTACGTGACTGTTCAAGGGAAAAGTGTGTATGTACATAGCTTGCAGAAGTAAAACATGCGTGTGTACGCGTTTGTCAAGCAAAAACCCCCGTATATGTTTCAAAACACAGCTAGGCTAAGGAGAAGGATGAAAACCTCAGACTCGGAGTGAAAAGAGGATGTCAAGAAATCATACGACAAGAAAATAAATATCAACAAGAGAAATCTAAGGAGAAAAACACTCTAAACCCCGAAAAATAAAATTATTTCCCCAGTATGGTTTCCAATTATGTTACGAGGAAAATCTCTCTATGGCTAGGGGTAAACCACAACAAACGGAAATGACTGCAGAAATCAACTCTAATCTCAAGTATGCTATATAAACAAATATGCTAACAAGACAAGATAAGAGGCCTACCTCATCCAAACCTTCGATGAAGTCCACCGTTGAGCACTTGACCCAAAGAAATATACATGAAACTAGTCCTCAACAACCAAACAACACAATCATATTGTGATAATATATAATGTTAGCACATTCAATAGCATAATCCATCAACATTCATAACAAATACGCCCATGGAATAACAATTCAAATATTTGCGAGATATTGATTGGATGAGAAAAGAGTATTTCTATTAAGATGTAATCAACATAAGTGAATGAGTTACAAACGTCCGTGTCAGCACGGTTTGGAACCAAGAAACCAAGTTCCTTCCAACTGGGCCTCCACCACTTCAATACTCCACTAAAGGCAATCTCATATAAGAGAGACAATTAATTTCTCAATGAATAAGGAAAGAGCTTGGGGGCTAAACAATGTGTTCACTAGACTTAAAGGGTAAAGGGATGCAAACTCAATGTTAAGTGAATAATTTCTCAAGAGTAACTTTGCTCTCAAAGTTGAATTCCTTCTCCTCTTTTCCATAGCTCAGATTTGGCCCATTTATAGTCTTCAAGGGGAACTAAAGGGTCGAGTCGAAATGTTTCTAGTATATGGAAGGCCAAGGATCATTGATATCATGACAATACATGGAAACCTGACACCATTTTTTTTAATTTTGGGCACATTTCCCGATGTACGTAGGATGTAATGGTGCAACCTACATATAGACATGTTGTAATATAGGCAGGGAGTGTATATGTGGAAAAATCATGTTTTTAGCTCTGGGATTTGCAAAAAGGGACTTTAGGTTTTCATAGGGAAATGGAAACAAGCCTTTTGTGCAAGATTGCATAGGGTGAGGAAAATCTTGCTATAACAGATGCCCCCTAATGTATGAGGTTAGAGGAGTATCTATGACGGCTGAAATACATTATAAGACCCATAACTGGAGTAATGGGGACCCAACTGGAAGAACTAGTTTCTCATTACAATCTGTACTAACTTTGCATACATGGCTGCCAATTTCAATTACACTGCAAATCCATGTGAAAATATACCAAACAATTGTCCATGGCCATGACTACGCAAATATAAATGTGTTTACATGCCAAAGGCTATCATAGTCATGGACAAGGCCGAGTAAAACCAGTCTCAAAATAATCTAAAGATATATGTATACAATGGAGTACAATCTGATCTCCCATGATCATTGAAGTCACACAGGTACTGGTCCAATGAAAAGGAAGTAACAACTCAGGCAAGTTGTGACTATGAACTGATGTCTTCAAGTCTTATACACAATCTTCCAAAGGTGCAATTCTACATCATGTGAATAAAGGAGTTGAGGTCAAACACGATGAGACTGTGTTTGATTATCGGTCAATGAGGTATATCATTAACAAACGCAAGACAACCTACCGATGATGAAAGTAGGTATCAAGGCACTGAGTACATTCTTACAAGTATGAATAAAGGAGTTGGGATCGAACACTTGAAGAATCCATCAATCAGGAGACATAGATGTATTCACAACTATCGATGGCGAGAAAACCTGCCACTAATGACTGCAAGCTTCTAGGTACTCATAGGATTCTTGTAACGCCCTCCTCGTTACGACGACAAACCTCATATAACAAGTGAAAATTTATTTATTTTTGCTTTTAAAAGTGTGTGTGCCCGTGTACAAGGGAAACAAACACATTCGACTCTGCGTCGCCACCCAACAACGAACAAGACACAAACCACGACGAACACAACAAAACGACATAAGACGCACAACAAGTAACTGCATGCATTTAATGACGATCAATCGACAATAAGTAAGACTGACTACTCGCTCGTCCTACCCTACAATGGTTAGGACCTCCAAGACACATAAGCAACGCTCAAGCCTAGGTTCCCATCGATTTTAACCATTTAAGGTCTCAGGGCCGGTGATTGTTCTGAGGAACATGGAGGTGTCTACATCCCGCCCGACACATGCAGACCAAACACACGAAAGGTTTACCAACCAAGTACAACATTATTTAAATGAACAACAACCCTCATTTACTAACTCAGAATAATTTATTGTACTTAATTCAAGGACATTCCACCATATATGTTTATCAATAACAATAAAAATTACAATAACGTTACCATGAAATAATAAACACCTTACACTTATATCACATTAACTTTGCAAAAATAACAATGACCTTACATCTTATGTGTTATCCATAACAATAAAACTACAATATCATTGCCATAAAATGACAACACCGTTTCATTTCAAGTTACAATAACTTTGCAAGAATAACAATCACATTACAAGACAATGATAATTAATAAAGCCAGTAAGGAAATTAACACAACTTATTCCAACCTCCACTACGATCCCTGCAATGCATGTCTAAAGCGCATAATATCATAAGGTACAATCTAAATCCACCTTGAAACAATTTCCTTTGTGAATTTTAATTTTTCAAGAGTCATCATAGTTCCATCTAAATCAATTTACCTTAAAATGTTATTGTTGTTATAAAAATTCTAATTTAAATCACTAACCAATAATCATGGGCAATATATACAACAATGTCCGAGGAATTAAATCGTGTATATCTTAACAACCTTTACACACAAATTCCTCATCCCACTGGTAAGGATAATAGTAACAATGATATTAATAATTGTTATTATTATTATTATTAATAAAGGAAACACTTCATCAATCTAATTATAATAATCATTTTTAAAATCTTAAACCATTTCATAATCACGCAAAGATATCTAAAAAGGTTCTACAATATTCATACCCTTCATCCAATAATAATGAAACTCTACACTTGATAGATCATGTGCATTTTCGATGCCCCATATAACATGATAGAATAAATTAAAAGTTAAAACAAAAGATAACGATGGAATAATGATATTAAGATCTATCCAAATAAAATTTATAGAGAAAAAGGGTGAAAACATACGAGACAGTGGATATATTATCGGCGTATCTTTGGTATTAATAAATAATTGAGGGCTGAGGCAAGGGATAAAAGTTTTACTACACCTGTAAATATCCAAAAGGGATAAAGGTAAAAGGAAGCAACAAGATTAACAAAGGATAGTTGTCACCGTAAACCAAAATATAAAGCTGGGAATTTACCCTATATGAAGGAGTTGAAACGTTGTTAATGCATAATCAAAAGAAAACGATGTCACCATAAGGATGGGATTGTTGTCAAGTAAAAGTTATTTAAAATCCTTGCAGGTACACTAGTGCATACAATTAGAAACAATCTAGAAAATAAGGATGAAACGTTGTGCCTATAGTTAAGAGACAATCCAGAAATTAGATAAATCGTTGTGCATATGTTATGAGACAATCCAGAAATCAATGACAGTTTAAGGAGGGAGAACTTCGTTTGCCAGGGACGGAGGTTTCTAGAGATGAATTTACAGAACAATTCAAAATGAAAATGCCGGACACTCGTTGCAGAACGAATTCTCTGAACTAATTTTACAAAAACGGAAATGCCAATACACTCATTGCCAGAACACATTCTCAAAACTAAATTTTACAAAACGGAAATGCCAATACACTCATTGCTAGAAGGAATTCTCAGAACAAATTTTACAAAACGAAAATGCCAATACACTCATTGCCAGAACGAATTCTCAGAACTAAATTTTACAAAAACGGAATGCCAATACACTCATTGCCAAAACGAATTCTCAGAACTAATTTTACAAAACGAAAATTCCAATACACTCATTGCCAGAACGAATTCTCAGAACTAAATTTTACAAAAACGGAAATGCCAATACACTCATTGCCAGAACAAATTCTCAGAACAAATTTTACAAAACGAAAATGCCAATACACTCATTGCCAGAACGAATTCTCAGAACTAAATTTTACAAAAACGGAATGCCAATACACTCATAGCCATATTTAAAAACACCCCTAGTCATATATAAATGCCCACAGTCATATATAAATGCCCACATTAAAACAAAACGCCCACAGTCATATATAAAAATGCCCGCCATAATTTATAAACGCCTACAACAATACAAAATGCCCACAGTAATATATAAACGCCCCCATTATTACAAAACGCCCATAGCCATATATAAAAATGCCCACAGTCAGATATAAACGCCCACAATCATATATAAATGCCCACATTAAAACAAAATGCCCAAAGTCAGATATAAACGCCCACCGTAATTTATAAATGCCTAAAGAACAGCAATAAGAATTTGCAGCCATATAGTAAGAGAATGCCAGAGCCATGGATAACTCATCGAAAGGATTGTGGGGTTATAACAGTCTAGGCGCAGAAAACAACAAGAAGGAAATAGGATGATCCAAAATTCAACACATCAATCATCATCATAAGGATTCATATACAACTTTAAACAATTTTCATTTTACTCTTAAACAAACAAATGCACTTGCATACCTGTGACCGACGACGAATAACCCGAAGACGCTATCCCATACTTGAGCTATGTGCCGTTCTCGCTCTCCGACCGCTGAGACATCACCGGTACCTCCCAACCAACGCTAGGGGTACTCTGCTTCCCCCTTAGCCCCCTGAGCCGCAAAGAGGCCACACACTATCCAGATGGTACGTCTAGCTCCCAGCTCATCTCGCAAGGCCGAGCTACCACTCCTATCCAAGCTGGGAAATCCCAACTCCCCACAAGTAATCAGTCAAGTCACAAATCCGGTAGCATAACATTATGCTAACAGTCGATCCCCTTTCTTCCTCTTCCTTCCTCTCTTTTATAGAGTTTTAGAACTTCCCACCTTCCCCAAATTTCATTTACTTTAAGTTTTAATAAAATCTTCTAAAACTTCTCTTTCGTACAAGTGTCATTCATTCCCCACGTTTCTTCATTAACTATTTTCTTTAATTTATTAAATTGTCTTATTTCCCTCACCCACCTAGAGTTACTCCTATTTTTACTTCTATGTGTCCCTAGATTCCCTTACACGTTTTAAATACTTTCCCTAAAATGATGTTGCTAATTTAGTTCAAATTAGAAGGTCCTTTAATGCCGATTCTTTACTAATTTGACCTCGTTTTTTACCATAAGTTATCTTCTTTCCCTTATTATGTTTCCTCCATTCCTTAGTTTCCTAATTTTTATTATTCCCTTCTTTCCCCTTTTGTTAGAGCCAAAAATGGCATTTGCGCAAATTAACCTCTTTTCCTTTTTATTAAGAATTTAATATCTTTTACACTTTCACAAGTTAAACAATTAAATTCTTCTTTACAATTTTAAATCCACTGATTTGAATTAAATTCTTACTCTTTTCATTTTACCCCAAAAATTTTATGAAGACTAAAACTATTACTTAAGTGGTTTTTAGTTTAATTTTTATTTTTGTTTTTTGTTTTTGTTTTTTTTTAGGGTATTTTTCTTAAGGTTAGACAAAATTTTACCCTTAGAGAAGTTTTAGACTTAGGACTTAGATTCTGAACTGGGTGACATTTAATTAGGGAAGTTGTTTAAGAATTTCTTAAGGTGTTAAATGTCTTAGGGCCATCTAGGTTTGTTCTTTCATCATCATCAACGCGACGTGCCCTTCAGGCTGCACCACGTGCTCCGAAGGTGTCACTCGCCTCGTTTGTTTCTTTTGCATGACGTGCCCTTCAGGATGCACCACGTGCTCCAAGGGTGTCACTCGCCTCTGGTGTTTCTTTTGCACGACGTGCCCTTCAGGACGCACCACGTGCTCCAAGGGTGCCACTCACCACTTGACTGATTGGTAGACATCAATAACCCCTGGAGTCAACACTCTGCCAGGTGAACTTGTGGGAGACTAAGGGATTCTAAGGAATAAGGCCCCCACCTTATTGTGCTCCCCTTAAAATCATCGTGAGCGACTGTCGCAGTCTACCATCATGGCATCGTGGGTCTTCTCGAACTAGGTAATCGTTAACCTACAGTTCGAGCCACGACGAGAGTGCTAGTAGGTTGTGGCAGGGTTGTTGTCCACACCTCTCCCTCAACCTCTCTGGTAGTCGTGTGTGTGGCCCCTTTACTCCATATGTGAGTCTGGTCGGAAAGCTATAGTCATCCTGCATCATCAACAATCATGTCAGAACATGTCCACATCATATCATCTAATCAAACGTACTAAAATCACAGTAAAACCATCAAACCCCAATAGCACACTCCCTAACTCGATCCGGAGTCCAAGGGGTTTCATCGATGCCTCTGCATCCTCAAGGTCCAAAACCCTACACACTCTGTAAAACTGAGTCAATAGCACCTGTCTATGTCAATGCAGTAAAACATCATGTCATCTACCATAACGCATCATAATCAAGGATAATTGTTTTAATATAATAATAGTCTGGATCACTTGCGAGCAAGTGTCCTCAAAGAATAAGTTTTCTCAGTGCGCCAGAGCAAGATGTTACAATTCTAGGTCTTATCTTGAGAATAGATGAGCTGAAGTCGATGGAAGGAGACCTGCTAAAAGGAGAGCATTAAGGAATCTCTCATCATTCATCACAAGGTACAAAGCATGAGCTTGATGATTTGGAAGAAATCAGACGAATAACATGTTCACGAACCAATGACCCTGTGCATTTTTCGTGTGTTCCAAGTGCAAGAGGTACACGAAAAAGACCCTCTAAATAGTAGCCAATGAGGAAAACTGTTGACAAAGACAAGGAAACCACCAATTTGTCTAATGGAATCCAAGACACTGCACGAATCCCAATGTGTGAATAGATGTATTTCCATCGAACAAAAGGGAAACCACCCACTTCTCTTAAATATTTCTTCTCCCTAAGTTCCATATATGACCCGCATATTTAAAGTATAGACTATTGGTTTGACCTCCAATCAGAACCTTAACTTATCATTGGTTCTCTAGTTAAGTGAATATTATATTAAGATATATATAAATTTCATTAAGTCACACATACAACCCCATTTGGGATATCTTGATAATTATAAACAATCACCATTGACTTTGATTATCACTGTAGCTCAACCATACATATGCCATCACTCAAAATATTAACACAGACAAAAAAAATCCATGCTTAGGAACATTGACTAAGATACTACTAATTGATTTTCATGTGGCATCGACACTTCATGGAATGTTTGGTCATTTTCCTTAATTTCACTCTCTTCTTAAGTCATATAAATTATATCATGACCAAGGAAACATCCTTTCTAGGTTCCTCTTCATCATTGGTAAGGCATGACATGATTTCTACAAACAAAACTATTACAAAATATGCCTAAGCTTGAAGGGAACCATTTCAACACATAGGTTAATGGGCATTTATAAATAAATAATGAGTTTACTATAAGGGTTCCATTCCAAAATCTACATTACTTATTCTTAAGGTTGTTTTTTTTTCTTGCAAACATCTAGTTATTTCATAGAGAAATTGCTTCTTAGTGAACAAGAAGTTGCTAAATCAATTAATGCATTTGTGGATGTGTTCTCCCATTTATACTAATCATCCCTCTCACAAAGGACTCGTGCATAATAATACATGACACTCCATTTCAATCTCTACTTCCAAAAAAAATTATGCTTCCCTTCCCCAAAGGGACACTCCCTCTTCATAAAATGTTCTCTTTGAAGCAAATTAGCCCCTTTCATGGGCACTCTCTTCTTTCTTTGTTATTAATAAACTATCATCAATTAAGGTACTTATCACCCGTCTTATTAATGTTACATATCCTTCACAAGATATAGCTAAACTCCACTACTTTTGTATGATCAAGTCAACTCATCAATCAAACAGAGGCTTAACATCAATTTGGATAATGAAAATTGGTTGATATACTCCATCATACATTATGATATAATAAAACATATTTCCACGATGTTACACTTATATTTCTAAAATCGAGTTATAGGTTCACAACATAGGCCCACTTATAGTATCCCTTTGAATGTTTGTAAGAATGTGGAACTAAAAACCTACTACAATGCTATGCTAGTAACATCACCACACTAACCCATGTAATGATTAAATACAATCCACAACCATTTATATGGTAGGCTCAATACTATACCCTCTCTGAGGTCAAGGATATTTCCTACTCACACTCAAGTACAAAGGCAACCCACATATATAAGTTGGGCTCCAACATTAGATAACTTTCAATGACACACCATACCAAATTCTCCATTAATTGTGTAGCTTTTTGTTGGCCAATAGTAAATTTCCACGTGACCTTCACTCTCTAGAGAATAAGTATCACCAGAGAGTCATAGATCTTCTCACATTCACATCATATAATACACAAGAATTAAGAATATGAACCCATCATTAGTTGTTTCTCATAATCATAAATACCCCGGGGACTTTAAAATGCATTGATCTCTTCATGATGCCAACTTTTAACTAGCTTGAAAGTCATCAATGTATTTATTGTAACAATGATGTATCCTTCATTATTAGCATTACTAAGTTTATACATCTCTAAGTGTTATTGCAAAAGCCATACTTAACATTGTTAAGGTTAGATTATCCCTTATTATCAATGAAAGCCATGCTTATGTTTACATTTTCACTCAAATTAGGTTTACTCATGGCCTTCCACTTTCTTACTAAGTGGAGGATGACACCTCAGTCATATGTCATTCATATTTCCCATGTAAATTGATTAATTTCTAGGATAAAATATTTGTTTCAATACATCACTCCAAACCTTAAAACATTTCAAGTTGGACTTGTATGGTTAAAATAGATTTAATTATAATGTGAACTTCAAGTTCTCTTTTCCATACTCCAGCTTCTAAGGGTTAAATAATGCTACACTTACAATTTGTAACATCTCTCTCTTCTAAGCACATTTTATTGACTTATTCTTTGAGGACACTTGCGTGCAAGTGATTCAGTTATGGTACAGGGTGATTGTGTTTTGATTATGGATTATACATGATGATGATGATATGGTGTGACTTATTGTTTTCTATTTATATGTATCGATAGATGCTATTGACGAGTTTACCTGAGTGTGTAGGACACGTGACAAATTATGGATGTTGATGGCATCAATGGACCTCCTTGGACTCCAGATTAAGTCAGGGAATGGATTGTATTTTGTTTGAGTATTTCTTACACATATGTGACATATGATTGATTTAGTATCATTATGTATATGGATCAGTGATAGTGTTTTTTCAATGGATGTAGGCTGACGATTCTTGCTGATCACATAAGGAGTAAAGGGGCCATGCATAGAAACCATATATTGAGGGAGAGGTGTGGCAGCATCCCCATCACAACCTACTAGCACTCTCTTCATGGCTTGAATGGTAGGTTAACAATTACCTAGTTTGAGAGGTCCACGATGTCGTGAGGACGGACTGAGACATATGCTCACAAATATTTCTACCGGACACACAATAAGGAGGAGTCCTTATTCCTTAGAATCCCTTAGTCTCTCACAAGGTTGATCGAGTGGAGTGTTGACTCCAAGGGTTGGAAAAACTACCAAAACCATTCAAAGGCAAGTGGCACCCTTGGAGCACGAAGGTGCATCTTGAAGGGCACACTATGTAATTAAAAACTTGAGTCAATAAATCAAGGTGGCCTAGAAAACATTGAATTGATTAGACTTTTTTGGATTAAAATAATTAATTAAAAAGTGATTTTATTAATTGTAAATCCCAATAAAAGTCTAAGTCTAAGTTTAGTTAGGGGACCAAATTAAATTATTAATTAAATTAAGAAAAATGAGAAAGATCTAAAGAATTGATATGATGCAGATGTGTGCATGAAAATATTAAAAGGAAATTTCAAAAATAAGAAATAAATAAAGAATGAGAGAATACATGTACACATAGGAGGGTATCTAGAGTCTATTTACCACTAGTCTAACTAGAACAAGACTCCTAATCTAAATCTAACTAAGATATAGTTAGGAGACACTCAATAAATGAGATTCTGGGTAATAAAGGAACATCTAAGAGCGAAAATAGGAACACATTGGGGAATGTGAAGGAAATTGACTTTTTAATTAAAACATCATTAGTAATTAATTGTGCAACTTGGGGAGAGTGTGACAAGTGTGTGGGTGAATAAACCTAATTTATTTAATTAAAAATTTAATTAATTGTGCATACAAACATATGTCAGTGAGGAATTTTCTATAAAACAAATGGTGTAGTTGGGTAAAGGATCACACTTGTTATTGGTAAATTTATGCTGCAAAAATCAGTTTGGGAATGTGTTTTAATTGTGAGAGTTGGGAAACAAAGTTTGAGGATAGAGTGATAGATCTTCCTTGCGAGGAAAACTTGGAGTTATAGCATTTCTAGTTTTATGCTTAGACCCTTTGATGCTCAGGGGGATAAGGGGGAAGAAGAGTACCCCTAGCGTTGACTCGGAGGTACCGATGAAGTCTTAGTGAATAAAAAGTGGGAGGAAGGAGGGACATCACTTGCTGAAGAACATCCTCAATCATTCAATGGTTACGGTATTTTTATTGCGAGTTATTTATTTATAATATAGTAAAAAAAATTGTAAATTTGAATGCTTGTAATGAATTTGATCTTGATTAATAGTATGTTTTATTTCTCTGCATATATACATGATCATGTATTACATAAATGGAAGTATTGTTGCATTTAGTTTAATCGTCTCTTAACACAATGTACTATGAAGAAAAATTGTGATGTTGAATGAATTCTTGGAAATTGTTGTTATCTAAGATGACCTTCAATGTGTTTGCAATCTATTTTGGACCTTCTGCTTGCATATAACCTCTATTGTTGATTGTTATTAAGTTTCTATTATGGAGGCTACAAAATTTTATTATTCATTCACCTACCTACGTTGGTGAAAGAAATTTCACTGTGATACATTATTAAGTGGAATTTATTTATGGTGCAAGGTTTTAAAAAAATAGTAGTATTGTTATAACTTGTTAATACCCTGAACTATATAGAATGTTTACAGTATTATGGTATAGATATAAATCTAAGTTATTATCGAAATTGATAGAAGGTGTTACATTGTTTGATGCTAGTCTATGAATAATTTCATGGTGAATTGTTCTGGGTAATTGAACAAGAAATCAGTGGCATCATTTCCTTCAAAAATCGCCTTAGTTGTAGCAAATGTAAATTGTGGTTGATGCATGTGCATATACCATGTTCCTTGATGACTTTTGTATTGGTGATGTTAGTCTATATGCATTTTGATACTTGGAGGATTGTGCATGGTTCAGAATTATGATTATATTCGTGGTATGAACTTGGTTGTGACTCGTTAGATTGGAATTTTGATTGCTACTTGAGATATGACGCAATTTTTGGTATGCAGAGCCAGATCTCTCCCTTTCGTTTCTCTCAAAAAACTTTCATGTGTGCTCATCCCTCTTCATGGCTTGTGGGCTTGGCGATTTAGGCAATGGTCATTGGATTTCGACCATGTGTTGTGTTGGCTCTCTTCAACAACTCGATTTCTTTCTGACTGTGTTCCTTGGCTTCAATTCCATGCCCTGCAATGGCTTGACCTAGATCCTTAATTTTCATGTGACTGTTGCCAGTTAATGCACAACCCAGAGTTCGACTCCTCTTATTATAAATTTTATAGATCGGATGTGGTGGTTGTTCCCTGAAGGTTTGACAAGAGAACTTTGTCCCTTTTTATTTTTGCGTGGTCAACCTTTGCAACCAAATCTCTTGATTCCTAAGAATTTGTGATTGGTTTCTCTACCCTCTGATTTGTTTGGTTGTTTCTTAGATTTACACATCCTTTCTCTTACCATTTGATTTTTTCTTTGTCAATTACCCTATTTGGATATAGAGGAACTGATGATTTGTAACTTATGCAAGGGTCCTTGAATTTTGGGAAAAACCAGATGGCTATGCTACCAACCCCTACACTTTAGATTTAGTTGTATATGTCTTATGATTTCATCCCCTCTGCCTTATAGAAATTATCCCCAAATTTAGAAATGTGAATGTCGTCGATTAGAGCTGAACAATGGTGAATTACTTGTTCGTTTCTACATCAATGGCAGTATCTGAATTAATTTATTGTTTATTTCCTTTAAGGTTTAACAATTAATGAGATCTTTATTTTGTTTCCTGTTGAAATTAGATCCTAGATATCAGAAATTTAAATGTCGGATTAAGGTCTAGAACATGTGTCGGATTGTGTTGTGAGCCAGATTAAGGGCTTGAGTAGAGTCTACAACCTTGTTGGTTGGGAGAGTTGTGTGTTAACCTTGTCACGTAGGTTCAAATCCTTAATTGAATGATTGATGACTCTTAATGAAGTGTAGTGAAGGGATTCATGTGTTTTGTGGCCTAAACTTAAAGCTAAGGTGCCTCTATTTAAAGATTCTTCCACCTTTAAAACGTTGTTTGTTATAACCAAAGTTCTACATGGAAATCTTATTAATACAATGTGGAATGATTGAATCTTCTTATAGTCCTTATAATGGATATGTAAGATGGCTTATATAGTCTTTATATATTGCTTGTATATGATCTTATTTAATTCTTTTATATGGATATGTAAAGTAGCTTGAAAATTTAAATATTACTTGTTATGATGTGATCTCTTATAGTCTTTATATATGGACATAAAAGTTGGTGTGAAGTCGTTATACTTTACTTAATGTGTTTTGACCTTCTTTAATTCTTTTTAAATGGATATGCAAAACACCTTGAATTCTTAAATTGCTTTTATGAATGATTTTCTTATAGTTTTATAAAAATAAATTTATAGTAGTATTGAATCTTTATGTTTCACTTAAGAAGTTTTTCGATCTTCCTATGGTTCCCTATAAATGGAAGTATATAAATTGTATTGAATATGTATGTTTTGCTTAAGAAAGATTTTATCCTCTTGTGGTTTCTTATAAATGAATATGTAATTTAGCTTTAAAGTCTTCATGTGTTGCTAAATTAAGATAATTCATAAATAAGATATATATTTGAGCTACATGAAGATTGTACTTTGTTACATTAGCTTGAAGCAATTGATACCTTATTCTTGACTTAAATGAACTTGACTTTGGAAAATTATTAATTACAAGCATAAATATATCTTTATTTGTACCAAGATTGTACTTATGCTCTTGTGGTTTTTATTAATCCTTATGTATTATTCTCTTACTCAACTTTGCACTTAATATTGCTTGAAATATTGATTGAGCAAAGTAGTTTATTATATTTCACCAGGAAGAATTGATGTTTAAGTATGGTTGATGAATCTAATCTTGAATTTCATCTTATGATTGGATTAATGGGATTTAGATACCTCCTTGTTCCTCAGAACAATCGTCAGTCCTGAGATCTTAAATGGTCCAAATGAATCAGATGAATCCTAAACTTGAGCGTTGATTATGTGTCTTGGAGGTCCTAACCATACAGGATAGGTTGGATGGGTATCTTTCTTATGTTATCTTTATGTGATATGGTTAATTGAATAATAGTGATGTTTCCTTCAGTTGATTGTGATGAAATTGATTGAGTAGATATTAATATATGTGGTGACACATGTCAGTTGTCGTAACGTTTGTTTTCAAAAAATAAAATGTGTCCCTCTTTTGTACTCACTATTTGTTGTCATAACAGAGGGTTCGTTACATATGGTATTAGAGCGGGTTCAACCCTGTGACTTTGGAAATTATTCCTTCCACAGTGTTAAACAAATGATGAAACAAATATATCGTTAATTAAAATTTGAAAATTGTCCATGCAGGTAATCATGGTTAGACGATATCGTGGAGTTAGATGACGTGGTGCTAGAGGAAGAGGTGTGACTCCTCCAATAGCGTCCATGCTAGAGGTGTCTAATCCCCAATGAAAACAACAAATCACTGAGTAGGAATAGGTTGTTGTGGGAGAGTTGGTAGGTATGATGAGATCCTTCCAGAGGATGTCAAAGGCATTGATTAACCGACTAGATCGAGATGAGGGAAGAGTGTATGTACCCAATGAGGGTTCAAAACACACCTCAGCTAGTAGTAGTATGCACAAAGAACTTGAGAAGGTGAATTTTCTGAGTTTATGGGTGCCACAGACAGCTCAACCGTCAAGGCATGGTTGGAGAACATGGCGATGTGCTTCGCACTTCGTGATTACACCTCGAACATGAAAGTCTGCATGGTGGTATTTTAGTTGAAGGGGAGTGATATTCTATGGTAGAAGACACTCCTACCTTAACTAAACATGGTTGTCAAAGACTTGTCATGGGATTTTTTCGAGAAACGGTTTCGGGAGAGGTATTTTTCCGAGGAGTTCATTGAGCACCAACTTAATGACTTCATCGCCTTACGCCAGGGTGATCGTACGATGCCATAGTATGAGGCCAGACTCATGGAGCTACTTAGGTATGATCCACATATGAACATGGAGAAGTTAAAGGTCAACAAGTTTGTGTTCGACCTTAACTTCAACATTCATGCAAAGGTGATCTAAAAATTATCTTTTAAAGACTTGTGTGAGTTTTAAGCATGTGTTAGATTACCATTCAAAAAATTAAATGAGGAAGGAGACATTAATGAAAGAATGTTGTAGCCATCATAAAGAATAGATAACAAAAAGTAAACATTAAAAACAGTAAACCATAATTCCAATATTGTTAACAGAGTTCGGCAAGGTTGCCTACGTCTTCGGGCCTATGTCTCGGTGGGGGAGGCTTTCTTATTAATATTCATTGTTGAAAATATACATCAAAAGTATCTCAAATGGATTACAAACTAGTCTGGCTATGTTCTTTTTGACCTCAAGAATCCAACACAATTGACGGAACTGAAAAAGTTTGAGCGTAGCTCCTGGAAATGGCCTCCAAAGTTCGCTTCCTCAATGGACTTCGTACATAAAAATGGCTTAGGCTTCATGAATTCTTCAGCATTATGTTGTTTCTAAACCTCCTCATGTTATCAAAAACCTATAGTTTTTATACATTTGGATTTTGGGGTCATCTCCCAACTTCCCCCCAAGATCTAGCCTCACAAAAGGCTCCAAATCCTCATTTTTGGGCAAAAATCAGGCTAAATCAACATAAAATCAAAAATTAATCCAACCATAGGAAAAAAACCCAAAATTGGAAAATATTTGGACATGGTCACTAGTCTTTCGGGCCCTTGGTCATATGAGATGCCTATGTGGCCAAGCATTGGGTGCTCATGCCCCTAAACCTCCCCATTCCAGGTCATGTGGTGGTCCATGTGGCCTCGGTCTTTCCCTTGGTCAAAGGATAAGCCCTCGGTCTAGGCCCTGGTTGGTCAGGCTAGCCCCCTGCTGACCGAGTTTATACCCAAAATCCCACACCAGATTAATTCAAAACAATTAACTACCACATGTATAAACAAGAAACAAATCGTTCTTGGTGGTCAACGCGTGGTAGTTAGGATATTGCCTATGCAGGAAATCAGGGGTTTGAATCCTCCGGAGGCGGAAACCAATTTTTACCTAGCCAATATTAGCCAAATATAGGGTTTCATGTGGCACCCTATGATTGGGCCATGTGTCACCCTATTATTGGATCATGCAATCCAGTCATCGACCCAGTCACATGTATAGTCAATGCACAGTCAACTACACAGTTAGCCCATATGCAACGTGTCTTCCTGTCATTCTGCCACGTCACTATGTACCTGCCACATCTCATGTTGTCATTGGTGCTACGTCATGTCCATACAACCACATGTTGTACCTAGAGTCTTCCACCTTTTTCCATGTCAACATTTGTACAACCACATGTCACTTTCATACAGTGCCACGTGTCAAAATTCATACCGTGCCAACTCATCTTGAAAAATCCAAATCTGCCTGCCATGTGTTAACCTATGGTGCTACCACGTGTCCTTAATGACATCATCATGATGTACTACTGATGTCAGTAGTATGTCATGTTGACTGTTGACTTTGACTTTTTTTGCATGTTTGGGAAATTGATCAGAACATGATAACTTTCACATACGTTGTCCTTTTTTGGAAAACAATATATGGTCGAAATCAATGTGAAGAACCCAACACAATGGCACTGGTTTCATCTGATTCTGAGAAATTTGATTTTTAGGCCTTCCTAGATCCATTTGGATTAGAAGGTGAGGATTCTAATGCCTCTGACATTGCATGATGTAGTTCAGAAGGCCCTCATAGATGAGGAAGAGATAAAAAGTGGGGGTCAGGGCAGGACTCCTTCTAAACCGATTGGACAGACAACATCGGGGGTGCATCAACATCAGACACCAGTCAGATAGACTTCATGGCATTAAGATACATTTAGAGGACCTATGTTCACGACACCATGATGACAGAATCCTCAACAAAGGACTCCTTACAGAGGAAAACCGCATCAACAGTAGCTTCGCCCGTAGCAACAACAATTTAGTATTGTTCAACAGAACAGACTAGGATCAAAGACTATTAGGCCAACAACTTCTACTTCGGGGACCAGGAGTACTGGACTGAAGACTGGATGTTTTACATATGGAAATCCACATTACCAGTGATACTATCCAATTGAGAAGGCTAGAGTGGCCAGATCATCAGGACCCACTACGGTTGGAGATTTGGGAAAGGCCCACAAGATTCATGTAGTGGTGAACAACTGTCAGGAAAAGCACTAGTCCACTGTGCTTGAGACGTAAGGTTTAATCGTCAACCAAACTTTTAATATTTTGATATATCCATGTGCTACAAAGAGCTTTCTCTCTAGTGCAATGCTAAATAGAATTAAGGTAAAGGAAGTCGAGTAGGACAAGTTCAATTACATAGAAATGGCTTCAGGTGCCAAACACAAGGTTGGAGGGAAAGTTACAGACTGTAGCATTAACCTGGGAGACTTTGTCACGAAGACCAACCTATATGTCATGATCTTAGGATTTTATGACATAGTGAACGGTATGGACTGGTTGGAATCACATGATGCGATACTAAACTGTAAGATGAAACGGTTAAGTTTGACAGATGATTTGGGACAAAGTAGGGTGATTGTAGGAAGAAACCAGGGAGTGTCCTTGAGGTTTATTTATTCTCTACAGCTACAGAAGAGCATGTATAAGGGATGTAAGTTATATTAAATCTTAGCGCTAAATGAAAATGGCGAGGCAGAAGGATTAGAAAACCTTCCTGTAGTACAATAGTTTTCATACATGTTCCCAAAAGAATTACCAGGTTTACCACCCGAACGAGAGTTGGAGTTTACAATAGACTTGAAACTTGGAACTGGACCCGTAGTGAGAACGCCTTATTGAATGTCAATGCCTGAATTAACGGATTTGAAAATTTAATTGAATGAATTATTGGACTTGGGACTAATATGTCCAAGTGTACCGCCTTGGGGTGTGCCAATTATTTTTGTAAGAAAGAAAGATGGATCATGGATACTTTGTATTGACTACTTTCAATTGAACAAAGCAACGATCAAGAACCCGTATCCATTTCCAAGGATAGACAATTTGTTTGATTAGATGAGTGGAGCGATGTGTTTGCAATCTGATTTTGGACCTTATGCTTGCCTATAACATATATTGTTGATTGTTATGAAGTTTTTATTATGGAGGCTACAAACTTTTATTATTCAGTCACTTACCTCCGTTGGTGAAAGAAATTTCCCTGTGATAATTTATTAAGTGGAATTTATTTATGGTGCAAGGTTTTAAAAAAATCGTTGTATTGTTATAACTTGTTAATACCCTGAGATATATAGAATGTTTACATTACTCTGGTATAGATCTGAATCTGATTTGTTATCCAAATTGATGGAAGGCATTACATTGTTTGATGCTAGTCTATGAATAATTGCATGTCGAATTTTTCTGGGTAATTGAACAAGAAATCAATGGCATCGTGTGCTTCAGAAATCGCCTCAGCTATAGAAAATGTAAAATGTGGTTGATGTGTGTGCGCATACCATGTTTCTTGATGCCTTGTGTATTGGTGGTGTTATTCTATATGTATTTTGATACTTGGAGGATTGTTCCTAGTTTAGAATTATGATTATATTCATGGTATGAACTTGGGTGTGACTGGTTAGATTGGAATTTAGATTGCTACTTGAGATATGACGCACTTTATAGTAAGATTTAGTTGACCTATGCATTTTTAAGGAGACAGATCTTTGGCTTTGGTTGTGCAAAAAAAACTTTCCCGTGTGCTCATCCCTCTTCATGGTTTGTGGGCTTGGTGATTTAGTGATGGTCGTTGCATTTCGACTATGTGTTGCATTGGCTCTCTTCCACGAATTGATCACTTTTTTACTATGTTCCTTGGCTTTGATTCCATGCTATGCAATGTCTTGACCCGGATCCTTACTTTTTGTGTGACTGCTTACAATTAATGCACAACCCAAACTTCGACTCCTCTTATTGTAAATTTTATACTTCGGATGTGGTGGTTGTTCGCTGAAGGTTTTCCAAGAGAACTTTGTTCCTTTTGATTTTTGCGCGGTCAACCTTTGCAACCGAAACTCTTGATTCCTGAGAATTCATGATTGGTTTCTCTACACTCTGATTTGTTTGACTATTTCTTAGATTTACAAGTCATTTCTCTTACCATTTTATTTTTTGTTTGTCAATTACCCTATTTAGATATAGAGGAACTAATATTTTGTATCATCGTAAATGATTTTTGTATTAGAAATTGTGAGGGTCCTTGCATTTTGGGAAAAACCATATGGCTATGCTACCAACCCCTATGCTTTAGATGTAGTTGTATATGTCTTATGATTTCATCCCCTCTACCTTATAGAAATTATCCTCAAATTCAGAAATGTAAATGTCGTTGATTAGAGCTTAACAATGGTGAATTACATGTTCATTGCTACATCAATGACAACCTTTGAATTAATTTATTGTATATTTCCTTTCAGGTTTAACAATTAATGAGATCTTTATTTCGTTGTCTGTTGAAATGAAATCTTAGGTATCATAAATTTAAATGTCGGATTAAGGTCTGGAAGAGGTTCTGGATTGTGCTGTGTGCCAAATTAAGGGTTGGAGTAGAGTCTGGAACCCTGATGGTGGGAGAGTTGTGTGTTAACCTTGTATTCTAGGTTCAGATCCTTAATTGAATGATTGATGACTCTTAATGAAGTGTAGTGAAGGGATTCATGTGTTTTTTTTTGCCTAAACTTAAAGCTAAGGTGCCTATATGTAAAGATTCTTCTTCCACCTTTAAAACATTGCTTGTTATAACCAAAGGTCTACATGGCAACCTTATTAATACAATGGGAGTGATTGAATCTTCTTATAGTCCTTATAATGGATATGTAAGATGGCTTATATAGTCTTTATATATTTCTTGTATATGATCTTCTTTAATTCTTTTATATGGATATGTAAAGTAGCTTGACTCTTTACATATTACTTGTTATGATGTGATCTCTTATAGTCTTTATATATGCGCATGAAAGTTGGTGTGAAGTCTTTATATTTTACTTAATATGTTTTTACCTTCTTTAATTCTTTTTAAATGGATATGAAAAGCACCTTGAATTCTTAAATTGTTTTTTATGGATAATTTTCTTATAGTTTTATAAAAAGAAATTTATAGTAGTATTGAATCTTTATGTATTGCTTAAGAAGTTTTCTAATTTTCTTATGGTTACTTATAATTTTCTTATAGTTTTATAAAAAGAAATTTATAGTAGTATTGAATCTTTATGTATTGCTTAAGAAGTTTTCTAATTTTCTTATGGTTACTTATAAATGGAAATATATAAATTGTATTGAATTTGTGTGTTTTGATTAAGAAATATTTGATCCTTTTGTGGTTTCTTATAAATGAATATGTAATTTAGTTTTGAAGTCTTCATGTATTTCTCAATTAAGATAATTTATAAATAGGATATTTAATTGAGCTACATGAAGATTGTACTTTTTTACAGTAGTTTGAAGTAATTGATAACTGACGCTTGACTTAAATGAACTTGAATTTGGCAAGTTATTAATGACGTGTATAAATAGATCTCTATATGTTACCAATATTATACTTATGCTCTTGTGCTTTTTATTAATACTTATGTATTATTCTCTTACTCAACTTTGCACTTAATATTGTGATGCAGGAGCATCCACACTTCATCAAGCGAGCCAGCGCGTGGAGTAAAGAACATACAGCTGGACAACGCCAGCACATGCATTTTTGAATTACTTTGAAGATTATTGCGCCACCATTTAAATGAAGGCATTCAAAGCTGAGCGCACTTGTATTGTGTTATAGATAGGAAGGCATTTAATAGTTTTAATGCTATTAGATAGGAATTAACTGTAGATTAGACAGTTTTACTTTCGGGAGGGAAAACGAATATAGGCACCCTCCTTTGTATAATTGAGATTATTATTCAGCATTAGCATTCAAGAAGCAGAAGGAGAGCAAATCAGAGAACTGGTGAAGAATCCCCATGTATAGATATTGAATTAATAGTAAAGCTTTGATTCAATTTCATGGCTGTGATTATTCTCTGTGTGTTGTTGATATTATGTTGTTGCATATTTGCTTCTTGTTTTGCCTATTGTCTATATGCTGCATATGTGATTGCATGGCAGGTTCGAAATCTGAGGGAATGAGAGAATGAGTTTCAATCGTTTCTCTGTTTAAGCTAGGAGATTCCTGCATAGAGTGCAGTGGAATACCTCCGCATGGAGTGTGTTGAGGAAGCTGGACAGTTAAACCCTCATTTTGTTTGCTCAGAAGTCGTGCTGAGTTATTCGAACCGTGCAGGTGAAGTGCAAGTTGAGTTGAAGTCTCAGAGGCAAGCCGGGGAAGAGAAGAATAGGAGAGCCGTGGTTAAATTCCATGGACATGTTTATTTTCTGTGTGTTGTTGGCATTGTGCCTTTGCATATTTTCTTCCTGTTACTTACTTCTTTCATATGCTGCATATGTGATTTTATGGAAGAGTTGAATTCAGAGTGATTCTGAGTGGAAAGTTGGTGAAAGCTCAGGAGGGAGAGTTCCTTGCAAGTATTGTGGAACAGACCCGGGTGAAGCCCGAACGGGAGAAGTTTCGGAGCGAAGGACTCTTCAAGAGGAAGAGAATCGACGACTTGAATTTCTGGGAGAGAGTTAACCTTCAAGCATAAGTAGAACCCACTTGCTATCGCATATCGGCATATCGGAGTTGGCGAGCGCAAGAGTTGCATGCACGTCGACATCGCGAATAGCGATTTCCAGATTTTGTGGGAGCCGTCGATTTTCGGAGGGACCGGTGACACGTGATCTCGGAACGTTGGGTCTCGGGAGTTGAAGAGCCAGGCAACTAGTTTCATAAGTCGCGAACTCGCGAGGGGACGAGGTAGCGATACTCGGGTATCGACGACTTGGGCCTTGGAAGTCGAAGGGGAGTTACTTTGGACTCGCGAGAAGCGAAGCCGCGATATCGTGAAATTGTGAGTCTCGGCATCTCGGCGCGTCGGGTATCGGAAGTTGAAATCCCGAGTGGTTGGTAGTGCGAGAGGCGAAGTTCCGATCCCCCGAAGGAGAGAAAGAGAGAATAGAGAGGAGTGAACTGTGGGTGAAGAGAATCCGATAGGAAAAGAGAGAAGAACCGGTGAGTTCTTCGGGCCCGTGGAAAGCGAAGGTCCTGGTGAACAACGACTGTGCCGTTGAGGGCACGAGGTTGCGTCATATTGCTTGAAAGATTGATTGAGCAAAGTAGTTTATTATATTGCACCATGAAGAATTGATGTTTAAGTATGGTTGATGAATCTAGTCTTGAATTTCGTCTTATGATTGGATTAATGGGATTTAGATACCCCCTTGTTCGTTAGAACAGACGCCATTCCTGAGACCTTAAATGGTCAAAATCAATCGAATGAATCCTGGACTTGGGCATTGATTATGTGTCTTGGAGGTCCTAACCATGCAGGATAGGTTGGATGGGTAGCTTTCTTATGTTATCTTTATGAGATATGGTTGATTGAATAATAGTGATGCTTTCTTTAGTTGATTGTGATGAAATTGATTGTGTAGATATTAATATATGTGGTGACGCTTGTCACTTGTCATAACGTTTGTTTTCAAAAAAAAAAAATTACCTCTTTTGTACTCACTATTTATTGTCGTAACAAAGGGTTTGTTACGCAATTGTTTAATTTCTCACAATGCCATGTAATTTTGGTAATGGTTTGAATGCATTAAATCTCATCATGAGACCCACTCATATGGTGAATTGGGTTGACTGTCAATTTTTCGTCTTGGCTCTTAGTTAAGGGCATTAATTGAGTTCCTTTATGAGTTTCACTGTAGTTCCAATCCCCACTCATCGCTCTTCTGATGTAATGGATTGGTACTCCCAATGCCCTATTATTTCCATAATGGAACATTTAAACAAGGTATAGAGATAACTACAAAACATTTCACACCACAACTTAAAATGTATATCTATAGTTTAAGTATATACATAAATCACTTTTCATAGAGCTATTTAATTTATTATAATTATGTGCTTCACTATTGTTTAAACTTTTTATACATTTCACTCACATGATGCTCTCATTAGTAAACATTGCCTTGCTTCAACCATAGTGTCTTTCTCATATACATCATTTTTCCATCAATATCTTTATGGCTCAATAAAGTAGAAATTCAAAACATTAATTTGTTGTAGTTTAAGTATATACATAAATCACTTTTCATAGAGCTATTTAATTTATTATAATTATGTGCTTCACTATTGTTTAAACTTTTTATACATTTCACTCACATGATGCTCTCATTAGTAAACATTGCCTTGCTTCAACCATAGTGTCTTTCTCATATACATCATTTTTCCATCAATATCTTTATGGCTCAATAAAGTAGAAATTCAAAACATTAATTTGTTGTTTCTTAAGTCTTTAATAGTATAAGTAGAAATTCAAAACATTAATTTGTTGTTTTTTAAGCCTTTAATAGTATTATTGCAATGAAATTTTCCAAACAAATCTTATAATTTTAAAAGAGAACTCTTCAAAACATTAATTTGTTATTTCTTAAGTCTTTAATAGTATAAGTAGAAATTCAAAACATTAATTTGTTTTTTCTTAAACCTTTAATAGTATTATTGCAATGAAATTTTCAAAACAAATCTTATAATTTTAAAAGAGAACTCGAAAAGGTACCCTGTTTACCTAATATTTTTATTTATTTGTTATGATTGTTTTTATTATTTATTTTTATCCAAAAAAAAATCTCATACTTCTAAAAGATAACTCAAAAAATACTTTGTTTATTTAATATTTTTTTTATTTGTTATTATTGTTTTTATTATTTATTTTTATTCTTAATTCAAGAAAACATCCCTAACTCAAAATTTTCTATTTTACAATTTGAAATAAATAATAAAAAAAATCTCAACAACTTTAATCATCCACTTCATGATCTCAACAAAAATTTTACTATTATAATTGGGTGTGTTATACACTTATACTTCTCATGTATCATTATTTACAACCATTTATTAATTAACTTACTTTATATGACATATAGTGCTCATCATTACCTCTCTTTATTAAGAGCAACAGGGGAGTCTCCTGAATCTTATAGGAAAATCTTCATATATTTTTCCTCTAAGAGGGTATTACTCATGTTTGTTGTTAATTTTATGTATTTTTGTGTTATATGTTTGCTAGGTGCTTTTGTGAAGCAATTTATATGTAGGTCAATTTGGGATATCTAAAAGTTAACTTGGGATATTTAATTTTTAATATGTATGCCATACCCCCAATCTGCTTGGAATATACACAGTGATCATCCTTGCTTCTCACAAATCTCAATCCAAAAATGTATGTGTCAAACTTTTAATACCACATCCTAAGTGATTGTTTCAGACCATATAGTGACTTCTTTAGCTTATAAACCATTTCTTTCTTTCCCTTCACTACAAAGTTTTTTTATGGTATTTAATGATATTTCTTTTCCTTATAATTAAGATAAAGAATAAATGAAATGATCAAAATGGAGTTGTAAGTTTTTTTTGATAACCTCTAACAAATGTTTAATTTTGTGGAAGACTCTGTCAACCAACACCATGTAATTCGTTACCAACTTCAATTGCAACTTTATTTAATATACAATTTTAGTTGTAGATTTAAAAAACAAAAAAAAAAATTTACCTTTCTTTATTGTAAAATACTTAAATCACTTTACTAATTATATATATAATTTATATAATATATTTATTAACTATTTTTTTAATTACAATATATAATTGTAATTCATAATGTAAAATTGTTCAATATTATTTTGAATACAACGTCTTTTAATATTAAATTATGACATTGTTGTTGTTTATTTCTCCATTGTCTATTGTTAAATAATATATAGTAAATGTACATCCACAAAATGCATAAGAAACTTGAAAAAGGTTTTGAAATATATTTCTATGTTTATTGTGAACCCTTTTTCCATATGGAAAAGAAATTTCACTTCCTTGAATATTTCATATATATATATATATATATATATATGAATTATCCCTATTTTAAAACAATTATAATAATAAGGAACCCTTTTTTTAGGAATGAATAATTTTTTGAGGATTGGACATTCAAATTATATTTAAAGTTGATATTAAAGAGTTAGGGAGATGTATTTTATGACCTTAACCTTCTCGAAAAACCTTGTTTTCTAAGTTTTGCCTCATTTTTTATGAATTTGAGGTTTAAATCTCTTAGTGTCCCTCATTCTAGTGCACAAAACAAGAATCCTAGTGCACAAAACAAGAGACAAAGTCTTAAACTAGTCCTAAGTGGCTTTAGGATGGAAGACTCTATAAGGTGTCGAAAATGAATCATGTATTTCTTTCCCTAAAACATGTTTACCTGGTCGGACCCCATAACCCCGTAAAATTTCATATCTTTCCAAACCTCATTTCCACCTTGTAAGTACCTTTCCCCCTCCTTTATCACTGGCGAATAAGAAAGGATGGACGGTTCTTTTATTATTAAGAGTGTGATTGTTAAGAACCAAATATCAAGATAGCATAGAAAAACCTTAAAATAAGTACTCAACGCCTTGAAAAAGATAGAATTTCAGATAATAAGACTCTTCGAGGGGGAAACCTCCTTATACACCACATAAATTTCCAAATACAATATGATTCCAAATGAAAATGTCTCATTGGTATGTATAGGAGACTAGGAGGTACAATTACAACTAATGGACCCAAGCAGACATAAATAAAATAACATTGTTAATGTAATATTCCCCAATTAAGGGGTAATGTTCCACTATTTAGGGCTTAACATTCCCCTACCCTAGAGACAAGTGTTGTTCACAAGCTTGAGTAATTATGGATGCTTCTGTATAAAAGACTCATCTTCCCAAGTGGAATCTTCAGCAGGTAGTTTCCTCCACTTAAAGAGATGCTCTTAAATGGATCTATTCCTAAGATGGTGAATTCTTGTGTCAATGATGGCTTCGGGATCCAATATGATTTTTCCTTCCTCATCAAGTTCTAGCAATATATTTTGAACTGGGATCTTGTCACCTATAACCTTCCTTAAGCATGAAACATGGAAAACTAGTTGTACTCGTGAGGATGCAAGCAACTCCAATTTGTATTCCATAATACAAATCTTTTGCAACACCTCATAAGGGCCATAGTACTTTGGTGATAATTTATTATCCTTCTTGGCTTGCTTGAGGGACATTTGTTTGTATGGTTGTAGTCTTAAAAACACCCAATCCCCTATTTCAAAACTTTTTTCACTATGATGTTGATATGCTTGTTGTTTCATGTGATTATATGCCATGGTCAGGTTTTCCCTTAAGATTTGGAGAACTTGTTGTTGATGCTCGATGTGATCTTCCACTGCTTCAACCTTGGATTTTTATTTTAGAGAAGAAGTGATTGAAGGAGGGTGGTGTCCATAGATTGCCATAAATGGTGTCATTTTTGTTGAAATATGAAAGGAAGTGTTATACCACCATTCTTCCAAGGGTAACCATTTGAACCATTGTGTTTGTTTATCAGAGATAAAGAAACAAACGTAGCCTTCCAGACATTTGTTCACTATCTCAGTTTGTCCATCAGATTGAGGATGATAGGATGAACTATGAGCCAATTAAGTACCCAAACAAGAAAATAATTATATCCAAAAATGTCCAGTGAAGATAGGATATCTGTCACTTACAATAATATTTGGGATTCCATGTAGTTTTTGAATTGTCTCTATGAATGTGGTGGCAACTTTACTGGATTTGAAGGGATGAGAGAGTGCAAAAAAGTGTGCATACTTGGTCAGTATATCAACAATCACCATGATGGCACTATTTCCTTCAGACTTTGGTAACCCTGTGATGAAATCCATGGAAACCTCCTCCCAACGTTGACTTGGGATGGCTAATGGTTGTAAAAGACCTGGAGTCTTAATTGTTTCCACCTTATTTTGTTGGAAAACCAAACATTCTACTATAAACCTTTGAACATCAGTTTTAAGGCCATCCCCAAAAAATTCCTTCTTGACCCTATGGTAGGTTTTCAAAAATCCCAAGTGCCCTCCTACCGGAGAGGTCTGCAATTCCAATAGTACCTTTTGTTTGAGTTGGGATTTCTTACATAAATATCAGCGATCTTTGTACCATAGTGAATCATTTTTCCATGTAAATGTATCTGATGCACTGGAATCCTGTTGTACCTTTGAATGAGAGTCCACACGTTTTCGTCATTCTTCCATTCATCCCTCACTTCTATTATCCAATTGGGTTGGATGATCGAGATAGCACAAAGAAAGGCCTCAACATCTTCATCCTTTCTTGAGAGTGCATCTGCCACACCATTTTCCTTCCCTTTTTCATAGATGATTTCAAGATCATAACCCAATATCTTGGTCACCCATTTTTGTTATTATTATGAAGATAGTATTTGTTCCAAGAAGTATTTAAGACTATCATGATATGTTTTGACCTTGAAGTGGCTACCTATTAGGTAAAGGCACCATTTATTCAATGCATGTAGCATTTTCATCATTTTCTTCTCATAAATGGGTTTTTGTAAGTCATTTCCCTTGAATGGTCGACTTTCAAAAGTCAGGGGCCTTCCTTCTTGCATTAGGACAACACCAATCCCATTTCCCGAGGCATCACACTCCACAATAAAGGTTTTTGTGACGTCTGGTGTAGTCAAGATAGGAGCTTTACACATCACCTCTTTAAGTTGTTCAAAATATTTAGTTGCCTCTCGAGTCCATGAAAATGCATCCTTCTTAGTTAGTGTTGTTAAAGGTGTTGCTATTCTCCGATAGTTTCAAACAAACTTGTGGTAGTAACCTGTCAAACCCAAAACTCCTCTAAGATTATTCAGTGTTTTGGGAATCGTCCATTCCATCATGACCTTAATCTTTTTAGGGTCTACCTTGACACCTTCATGAGATACAATATGACCCAAATACTCTACCTCCTTCACCCCAAAGAAACATTTGGACGGTTTGGAATATATTTGTTGCTCCTTTAGTAGTTGTAGCACCTTGTCAACATGTTGCACATGATCCTCCCAAGACTTGCTATAGATTAATATATCATCAAAAAATACTAACACAATTTTTTGAAGGAAGGGCTTGAAAATGGAATTCATCAACCCTTGGAATGTCGAAGGTGCATTTGTAAGGCCAAAAGGCATAACCAAAAATTCATAATGGTCTTCATGAGTTCGGAATGTTGTTTTTTGGATATCTTATTCCTTCATTCTAATCTAATGATGACCTAAGCGGAGATCCAACTTTGTTAAATAGATTGCTTCATGTAGTTCATCTAACAATTCATCAATGACGGGAATGGAAAACTTATCTTTAATAGTGATCTTGTTTATATATCTATAATATGGACTCATACGCCATGAGCCATCTTTCTTGAGTACTATTACCACAAGTGTAGAGTAAGAAATTTGTCTAGGTCTAATAATGTCATCCTCTAACATTTCTTCAACCATATGCTCAATTTCACTTTTCTTGGCACAAGGGTATATGTATGTCCTGATGTTAGGAGGAACACTCCCATGAATTAGGTGAATATAATGATCATGATTTCGAGTGGGTGGAAGACCTTTGGGAATATCTTCTAATACTTTAGAATGCTTATCAATGATCCATTAGAGATCTAGGGGAATAGATGCCTTAGATGTTTGAACATCTAGTGAGCATAGTTGTGCAATTACACCTTGATGCCCCTTTTTCAATAATTTTTTCATGCCATTAAATATTATCACCTTACTGGGTTTCCCTGTGATACCTCTTAACTCCATTTCTTTTCCTTCTGATGAAAATTTCATGAAAAGTTCTTGAAAATTAAAATCCACTATTCCTAATTATTGTAACAATTGGATTCCTAGAACGACATCAGCACCACCCATGGGTATAGAAATCATTGGAATATTCATTACATATTCCCCCATAGTAATATTGATCTTATTACATTTTCCTGAGAAATTCATAGTTCCTCCATCTGCAATCATTACTTGAAACTCTGGTGTTGGATATACAAAGCAATTGAGAGCTTTGACTAATTTATAGTGAATGAAATTATGAGTACTACCAAAATCAGGTAGGACTATTACCTTTTTCTTTTTGATATATCCTTCGATCTTGAGGGTTTGAGGAGTGATAATTCCATCCAATGCATTGCACGATATTGTGGGAGTCAACTCTTTAGAATAAATCGCTTCTACGTTTTCATCTTGAGATGGTTCTTTTTCTAGTTCTTGTTCTTCTTCCTCTTCACAATCTATGTAGAATAATTTCTTCTCACTACACTTATGTCCCTTACTGTACTTGTTGTCACAATTAAAGCATAAACATTTTTCTTTCTTTCTTCCAATTGTTGAGGTGTAAACCTTGTAGGTTGAGGTGTTTTAGAACAAGAAACATTATTTTCTTGATAGATGTTAGGAGTGGTCCTTATAGTAGCCATAGCCATATTTTTACTTTGAACATTTCTTTCCATCGTAAATGCATTCTCCAATTATTTGGGTTCCCAAAGGCGAACCTCATGTTGAATATTATCCCTTAAAGTTCCTATGAATACATCAATCAAGTGCTCATATGGAATACATGTTACTTTTATATTCAATCTTTGGAAGTTCTCAATGTGCTTTGTAACTGAACCCTTTTGCTTGAGATTTATCAATTGGCTAAAGAAGGTATTTCTCCTTGTATCCTCATAGTTTGTTATCATTTCTTCCGTGAAAGTTTTCCAAGTGATGAGTGATTTGCGAGAACAAAGCCATCGATACCACACAAATTGATTGGGTTCTAAATATAAAGAAGCAATTCGTACCTTTTGTGTGTTGATATTAAGGTAGCTTCGGGAGGTATGAACCTCTATTGTGACCTTTGACAAGATTAGAATGTTCTAGAAGGAAGAAAAGAAATGAAGGAAACCCTAGACAAGATGTCGGCTAACAATAGATGATTAATATGAATTAATTAGTACCCAGAAGGAGAAGTCGGCCCCAGTAAGTCTGCCAGAATCACTATAAATACAAGGCGCGAGTCTCTCATTTGACACACTTCTCATAATTGCAGAGAGCAGTTTCTGCGCACTGTAATCCAGCAGTTTTGTGCGCAAGTCCTAGGGAAGGTGTTGCACCAGTTTTTGGGTGAGACTATATGATCATATTGGTTACTTCTTTCTTGGTGCATTAGCCTCTCTTGGCTATTGGATTTCTACCAGGATTCTTTTCTCTGTCAAGGTCAAGGTGCTCGAAGGGTGGCTTCGGCCTATGGTTGGGCGACAAGGGTATTGTTAATGGTAAAACCAACACAATCCTTCATATTATAATAGGTTATGGGCCCATGCCTCCTTCATTCAGTCTAAACGTTGGAAGGAAACATAATCTCTATAATATTGAGCTTACTGAGGAATTTCCACTAGGGTTACTAGCATAAACAACTTCCAAGACACTGCTGCTAGGGTTACTAGTAGAAGCAACTTCCAAGACATTGCCACTAGGGTTACTAGCAGAAGCAGCTTCCAAGACACTGTCACCAAGGTTACTAGCAGGAGTAGTTGTAGAAACCCTAAATCTCAGATCCGACACCTTGTGATGGAGCATCTCGGTCAAAGAGAAGATATTGAGATGCACCCTAACTCAGTGCACTTTTTGGCTCTATCAGAAGACAGAAATGATGAAGTTGAAGTTTTGGATCAAGGCATGACCAATTACCAGTCAACCGAAGACATGAGTAAAATAATCAGTCTTCTACACTACTCATCACTCATTGGAACGATTGAAGATAAGATGTGGATAATCAATAGTGGAGCTTCTAGGAACATGAAAAGAGATCAAGCCAAACTCTCAAATCTAAATTAGAATAAGACCTCATACAAGGTAGATCTTAGAGACAAAACCACTTACCTCATTGAAGGATTTGGACAAGCCTCCATCAAAATGAAAACATGTAACTATGTTCACTTAAGAAATGTTTTATATGTACCTAGTTTAGAAAAGAATATTGTATCCATATCCTACCTAGAAGACAAAGGAAACAAAATAGCCTTCATAGATGGAAAAGTACTATCTTGGCATAAAGAATCTAGCATAGAGAATTCTAGGGTTACTGGAATTCATGAAGGAAAACTATATAGACTACTAGAACAAAATGAAGAAGCTCTCGTACATGATGAAGTCAATCCCAATAAGATTTGGCACAGAAGGTACGCTTACATTAACTATCAAGAATTACCTTTTCTCAAAAGAATGGTTGAAGGAATACCAGAGTTGCAATCTACACATGAAGGAATCTGCAAAGGATGTGCTATTGGGAAGAATATCAAGAAACCATTCCCAAGCAACAATAACAGATCTAAGGAGATTCTAGATATGATACACTCAGATGTTTGCGGTTTGATGCCAGTAAAATATCTAGGAGGATCTTCTTACTATGTAATATTCATATATGACTATTCAATAAAGACTTGGTTATACCTACTAAAGACAAAAAATGAAGTATTCAACAAGTTTCAAGAATTCAAAGAAGAGATATAAAAATTCATGAATAAGAAGACCAAGACGCTAAGAACAGATAATGGTGGAGACTACGAATCAAAGGAATTCGTTTCATTCTGCAAATCAACAGGGATTAGGAGGGAACTGACTGTTCCTCATAACCCTCAACAAAATGGTGTAGCAGAAAGAGAGAACAGATATATTGAAGAAACCGTAAAAGCCTTACTAAATGATCAAGTTCTATCCATGTTCTTATGGGGAGAAGCAGCAATGACAATAATATATGTGAAGAATATAAGTCCTCGTCGTATTTTGAAGGACATGACACTAGAAGAAGCCTTCTCAGGTAAGAAACCTAACGTGGAAAACCTAA
Source organism: Picea sitchensis (assembly GCA_010110895.2). NCBI lineage: Eukaryota > Viridiplantae > Streptophyta > Pinopsida > Pinales > Pinaceae > Picea > Picea sitchensis. The sequence goes on from SNQJ01S0027790.1 coordinate 37,586, forward strand.
GAATATTTGGATGTCCAGTTTACTCTCACATTCCCAAGGACAAAAGGAATAAACTAGAACCATCAGGAAATAAGGGAATATTCATGGGATACAGTGATTCATCCAAGGCTTATAGAATATATATTCCAGAACAACATAAGATCAAAGTTATTAGAGACGTAACATTCAAAGAAAAGATGGCTTTCAAGAAATCCATAGAAGAAACTATACAAGAAGAAGAGTACGAAGAACCTATTGAAGAAAACACAGAAACCCAGAATAATGAAAAGGAACAACCTAATCATCTGATGAAACCATGTGATAACATTGATTTAGATACCTTATCAAAGATCAAGGAATGACCAACATGGCTTGAAGCTACTTTGCAAGAAGCAGAAGGACTCAAAGCCACAGATGGGACCTCTAGAAAAAGTAAGAAGCCTAAAAGATTCTCAAGTTATGCAACTTATATGACGAAACTTCTAGATGAATAACCTACCACATTTGAAGAAGCAGTTCAAAAGGGACAATGGAAAGAAGCTATGACAGAAGAACATCAATCCATTATGAATAATGAAGCATGGGAAATTTTACCGAGACCTAAAGAGAAATCAGTGGTAACTTCAAAATGGGTATATAAGATCAAACAGGCAGTAGACGAAAGCGTGGATAAATACAAGGCAAGATTCGTAGCTAGAGGGTTCTCCCAGAAGGAGGGAGAATATTATGACAAAACCTTTGCTCTGGTGGCTAGATATACTTCCATCAGAGCTATTATATCTCTTGTCGCTTCCATGGGATGGAACTTACATCAGATGGATGTAAAGACAACTTTCCTCAATGGAGTAATTGAAGAAGAAGTATATATTTAACAAACCTAAGGATTTGAGGTACATTCCAGAGACACTCATGTTTGTAGATTGAATAAATCCCTATATGGACTCAAGAAATATCCAAGAGCTTGGTATGCCAGAATGGACAACTATTTTACAAGACTTGGTTTCTACAAGAGTCATGCAAATCCAAACCTCTATTACAAAGTCATGGACAATGCACCTGTAATTCTACTACTATATGTTGACGATCTATTCATAACAGGTGAAGAGTCTCTCATCATCCATTGCAAGAAGGAACTAGCTTATGAATTTGATATGAAAGATCTAGGTCTCATGCATTACTACTTGGGACTAGAAGTGTGGCAGAAGCATGGTGAAGTATTCCTTGGACAAGGAAAGTACGCAATAAATATTCTTCAGAAGTTTGGAATGATGGATTGTAAGTCCATGGACACTCCGATGAATACTGATATAAGAAAAGTAAAGGATCTAGATTTTGATCCAATATATCCATCTCTATATCGACAACTAATTGGGTCATTGATGTATTTGGTAAATACTCGACCAGGCATTTGTTTTGTCATGAATACACTAAGCCAATTCCAGGTGGAACCGATCCATGAGAATTGGATAGCTGCAAAACATGTATTAAGATATATTCATGGAACAATAAACTATGGCTTGAGATATACCGCATCCAACGATATACAACTTCATGGATTCACAGACTCAGATTGGGCGGGAAGTGCAGAAAACAGAAAGAGCACTTCAAGCATGTGCTTCAGCTTGGGATCTGCTATGATATCTTGGAGCAGCAGGAAACAAAAGTTTGTCGCACTCAGCACAGAAAAAGCAGAGTATATCACAGCATGTGAAGCATGCACAAAAGCAATATGGATAAGGAAGTTAATCTCCGATTTATTTGATCAGATTCTAGAATCGACCATAATATATTGTGATAATCAGAGTTGTATAATATTATCAGAACATCTCGTGTTTTATGAGAGGTCGAAACACATTGAGATAAAATACTATTTCATTCGAGATAAAGTCCAGGAAGGAGAGGTAAAGCTCAAGTATATCCCCACAGATGCGCAGACAACAGACATCGTGACAAAGCCTCCATCCAGAGTAAAGTTTACATATTTTCGAGAGAATGGGGATCATGGAAATAACTCCCTTAGCTGAAAGGCAAGAAATGACTCTCCATGTTGGGAGGGAGCACTGAAAATATTATTGAAGACATTTGTTTTTTAGATTGAAAAATAGTCCAACTTAGGCAGATTATTTCTTGTTTGGAAAGTGGATTGAGATTTATGACAGACAATGATTTCCCATTGTGGTTAACATGGGAAATTGGTCTAGATTGATGATGTATCATAGACAATGACTTCCCATTGTGATTAACATGGGGATTGGTCTAGGGCAGTCTCTCTTCTTGAGGGTTACTCAAGAAGACTGGTCTGCCTCGCCAGACAATGATTTCTCATTGTGGTGAACATGAGGAATGGTCTTTTTGGAGGTTGATACAGGACAATCTTTTCCTCTTGTGGTTAATAGGGGAAATGGTTCGGACAGTCATTCCTTAGGGTTTATACATTCTCTCCAGGGTGCACTTTGATTAGTGTAGGAGGAATGGCCTAGGGTGGGGAATGGTCTAGGCTCAACAATTAGGGACAGACATTCCTTAGGGTTTATACATTCTCTCCAAGGTGCACTTGGATTAGTGTAGGAGGAATGGCCCAGGGTGGGGAATGGTCCAGGCTCAACAATTAGGGGCAAGCATTCCTTAGGGTTTATACATTCTCTCCAAGGTGCACTTTGATTAGTGTAGGAAGAATGGGCCAGGGTGGGGAATGGTCCAGGTTCAAAAGATAGGACATTTATTCTTCCTTGCTTGAGAAGAATAGTCCAAATATCTCATTGTTCTACTCTAAGGGTAGATATTCTTTCATATCTCACAGACGTAGGTGAAATATTGGCCCAGATGATTCAGTTTATCTTTAACAATATTTGTTATCCAGGTTGACATCAGATGATTGTTATGGACACTGCCTATCTCCAGACAGTAGAATTATGCTATTGTGGTGGATATGTTCCATTGTTTGTGACTATACGTCATTTATCAAGTACTTGTATGCTACTTGGTGTGGTAGTAAACCACTAGATTCTAGTTATGTACTACCATGGATAAAACACAGGTGTATTCTATCAATTGATATTGTGCCAGTTGTCATGGAGAATTATTTAGTTGGATAATAATGATGGTTCTCGTGATGCTACCAGTTGAATGGTTTGTTGTGCTCAAGACCATACCTCCCTAGCTAGGAGGGAGTTTTTATATTAAGGTAGCTTCAGGAGGTATGAACCTCTATTGTGACCTTTGACAAGATTAGAATGTTTCGGAAGGAAGCAAATAAATGAAGGAAACCCTAGACAATATGTCAGCTGGCAATAGATGATTAATATGAATTAATTAGTACCCAAAAGGAGAATTCGAACCCAGTAAGTCTACCAGAATCACTATAAATATAGGGCGTCGGTCTCTCATTTGACACACTTCTCAGAATTGCAGAGAGCAGTTTCTACGCACTGCAGTCCAACAGTTTTGTGCGCAAGTCCTAGGGAAGGTGTTGCGCCAATTTTTGGGTGAGACTATCTAATCATCTTGGTTACTTATTTCTTGGTGAATTAGCCTCTCTTGTCTATTGGATTGCTACCAGGATTCTTTACTCTGTCAAGGTCAAGGTGCTCAGAGGGTGGCTTCGGCCTATGGTTGGGTGACAAGGGTATTGTTAATGGTAAAATGAGCACAATCCTTGATATTCTAACATTGTGTATGTGGCACATTATGTAGATCAAAGAATTTCTCCATCTGAACTATCCATGTGATTGGGTCCTTGAGATCAAAATTCCTCATATCAATCTTAGGAAAGTGGTTGGTCTTCAACCCAAGGTTAGAGTTTCTCCATTATTGATTCATCTTCCTTGTGTCCTCATCATGAATTTCATGGGATATATTTTCACTTTCAAGTGTCCTCTCTATTAGGAAATTTTTCAATCCTTCCATGATCTCCCTTTTTAAACCATCCATATTAGTATCCATTATTGCCTCCAACTTAGCTTCCATTGAATCCATCATCCCTTGTAGTTCATCTTTTGTTAGTGATTTTTTTTTTAAAATCATTTATGTCCCTACGAATTTCTTCACCTTCATCAAGAGTCCAAGTAGGACTATCTGGAGGCTTATTTGGTGTAGAAGTTCTCTTTTTGGGTGGCATGTTGGCCAAGTATCACTTTAAACCTTGATTTTGAGGTGGTTCTACTAGACAATCTTTATTTTGTTGTATCTCCAAAATTTCGGCCCTTATGGGTATGGAAATTTATTTTTTGTAGTCCTCTGATATTTCATCTCTGCAATTCCACAGGTCTTATCAAAATTGGATGTGCCAAGTGGAATTTATGGTAACTTCCCCACAACTTGCTAATTTTTGGCCTTTTCAGGATATCTCACTTGTATAGAGTGCCCCACACAAAATAATTCTTATAAAATTCTGAAAATTGTACCATAAATACTGTAGACTGTCCACTATACAATGCAACTTATCTCACTCAATTTGGATACTCGAGGAATAATTTATGATTGTTTTACCTGGAACACCTTCTTGATACTAGTCAGATACCCTATATTCCACAGGGTGTATATACAAATGTAAGATGACCCACAAGATGGAATTTTTATCTCATATACCTTACTAATTTTTGTGAATACACTCAGGATTTCAGAGTCTAAAAGTTATAGAAACAATTTCATAGAGAAAATTCTGCGATGACTAAATTCAGAATAATTCCAGAACCCTATCTTACATAGGATGTATCTCTGAAAGTAGAAGGCCTCAAGAGATTAAATTTGAACCCAATGTACCTTGATCTGTCTACTAAATATCCTCCAAGGGGTTCCTTATGGAATGTCATAGAGAAAAAAATTATAGCTAAAATTCTAAGGTGTCTTGGATGTAGCATCTAAACCCCAAGACCTTGAGCTCTAATACCAAATGTTAAGAACCAAATATCAAGATAGCATAGAAAAACCTTAGAAGAAGAACTCAACACCTTGAAAAAGATATAATTTTAGATAATAAGCCTCTTCGAGGGGGAAACCTCCTTATATACCACATAAATTTCCAAATACAAGATGATTCCAAATGAAAATGTCTCCTTGGTATATATAGGAGACTAGGAGGTACAATTACAACTAATGGACCCAAGCCAAAATAAATAAAGTAACATTAATAATGAAATATTCCCAAATTAAGGGGTAATGTACCACTATTTAGGGCTTAACGGTGACATATGAAGCGAAAACAATCATTGGTTTCACCGAAGAACTATGTGTGCATTGTATAGTGAATTTGTTCGGTTCAACAAACATGAAATCCATAATCTATCTACCTTTGATCCATATATGGCTCTTTCAAATTTGTGTAACAATGTTCATTTAATTTAAAATGAATATCTCTCTTCTTTCTCTCCCCCAAAATCTATGTTAATGTTCATTATTTGACCTCTTTTAGTGTTTGGTTACAATTCTAGATTTTATGGTTGCTTAGTTGAAGTATATTTTTTACCATTATTCAATTTTTTCCAAAATTAAGGTGAACTTTTTTAAAAGATTGTTGCTTTCTTATTCAACACCTAGCTTATTCTAGAAAAGTAAACTTAATTATACTCGTCATATTCCTAATCTATTCTACTCTACAGGAACAACTAGAACTAAGTAAAGTCAAATTTCCAATGAAGCCATTCCATTAGTTTTATTCATGTGGTCATATGTACAAAATGAATCAGTAGAAGAAGTTGGATGGATAGTAAACAATAAAAAAAACACTTTAACCTATTATGTACATTTGTTCCTAATAGAAACAAGAAAATAAATTTATTTATAGGAAACTTATTAATATAAGATTCTTCTAACCATAACTCAATTCTATCTTGATATGTAGAATTGAGAGCATTTGTAAGGGTACCATGGAGAATATGATTAGGATTTGTTTTATAGGACTCAAAAAGATCAAAAGAATGGTCCTTAGTTCCCAATAGCTGAAAAGAACTAACTTCTTCCCAAATAGAATACTGAAAAATAAATGAGAAGAAATAAGAAGTGTGACTCTCTAGGGTGATTTTCATATGTACACAATCAACTAATCTATAATTTGTAAGAAAACCAGGGGACCAATAATCATTTACAAGGATGACATTTCCACTAGAAAAGATTTCCAACAAAATTTCACCAAAGCAAGCTTCCAATTGAATATTAGAATGAGTGTCGTTGGAGACTTGAAATGAATTATGAGAATAAAAATCAAACACATCTGAATGTTCATAAATAGGTTGGTTCTTAGAAAATAAAGGAAATTCATATGAATCTATTGATCCTAGGTTTGCATGTATTCCACTTTGTAATGAATGTTATTCTATGCCATCAGGATCAAAACACTCATCAAACATAATGTATTTCTCTTGCAAATCAGATGGAAGATTGGAATCAACAACACTATCAAAAGAAAAATCAAGAGACAGAATTGAAATTGATAGGAAAAAGATCATCACCCAAAAAAGTAATTTTCTCAATTAAATTTGAACTAGTTGAAGAAAAGGTTTCAAAAGAAGGGTTGGTATAATCATTACAAAACAAAATTGTATACAAAAAGTAATGATTGTCAGAGTATAATAAATTAGATGTGTCTTTATGATTTTCATCATCATTAATAAGATTAGAACTTTGACTTAATAATAAATTTTCTATTGAATCAATAGGAACTAGTTATGAATTTACCTCTGAAGAAGAGGGATCAATTTGTTCATTAGTTAAATATTGAGTTTGATTGATTTCTATTGAACCTTGTTTTTTATGATCACAATCATTGGGAGACGTTTCAAATGTCTTTTTAAATTTCAAATTTAAACATATACTATCATTTTATGGAGTCTGGAAATGTGTGAAGGAAAATCACAATGTGTGTGACTGTGAAACGGTTTCAAATTTATTTGTGGGTTTGTTGATGGGCATAATTGACACACCATCAACTGGAAGGTCAAATCCAGACCGGGGTTGTCTAATAACCCAAGCCGTTTGGAATGAAATGAATTGACGGGTTTAATGGCTCCGTTGGCCAACTAAAGTCCTAAAAATAACAGAAGAAAGGAAACTAATCTGATAGATATAATACTAAGGATATAAATTCAATAATTACTAATGGCATAATAACAAGATGAATATGTACATATGCTTATAAACAATGTATATACAATCTTCCAATATTTATAGGAAATCTTGCGAAACACATGTTTTTGAAAGTGTTTATGAAGTAGATAAAGAAAGAACATACATTTTATGTTTTTCGTTTAATATTTAAAATCTAAAGAACTGGAGAATACTAATCAAACATAATTGAAACAAGAACAAATAAACAATAAAAGCTAATTTACATTGTTCCTATTTCATTGATAAATAGTCCAACTAAAAAAAAAATTGTGAATAGACTAACCTGTTATTAATAAATTAAAATGAGTTTATGTCCTTGCGCAATTCAAGCTCCTAGTTGTCCTTCCTATGAGGAAAACCTGTAATAGGATGGTGCTAATACTCCCAGAACAAATTCAAAGCTATTTTGGAACAAGAATATAACAATAAAATGATAAATATACAAATCTGGTGATCTTATAATGATGAACACTTATAATAAAAGAAACTTAATACAAATCATTCATGTAATATATCATCAAATATCCAACATAAATACACAATATTTAAATGAAATATTGATCACAGATATATTATAGGATAACAAATTATAGACATAATTAAAGTGTTGAGTAATATGAAATATCGTACAATGATAAGACTAAATTTGTATAAATATATTAACATTCCATAAGATAAAAGGAAAAACATAATGGGTAAGCGCCACCCTGTTTTAAAGACAAGGAGTGAACAGTTTCTCGATATTAGTCTTGAAAGTCATATGTCCATAATGTGTCCAAACAAATATTTCTTCACTACTAAGAGTGACCAGTATTTAAACTAATTCAGGATTCAAATGCTCATATCATACAAGATAGAGTTGAATCCACAAAAATTAGATAATATTACAAAAATAATGAAAATAGTAACCACTCATGCATGAGTTGGTTTTTCAACAATAAACCAAAGTTTTATAAACATAAAAAGGAAGAAACTACTGAATATTTGAGTGTATGATTCAAAGTGTTTTCTCCATACAATCAGCATCATAATCTTCCATTTCCTATAGATAGAAAAACCGATTTAATATTCAGATAACAATACGAATTATTATTCAAAAGAGACTGGCTACAGAATCATAGATTCTTTAGCTAGTCTTATTATTAGCAAAATAAATCAAATTAAATCTCCCTATTTTGATTTTTCATAACAAGATCAAATAAAATCAAAACAAAATCATTTTACCATTTAGAATTTAGCAAGAGAAGGATCTGACAGTTCAAAATTTATAATGGCTTTGAAACTGGTTGAATTTTTTATTATAATATTCCTGGACTTCTTGAATATTTTGTTTTCCCTCTTTGTGTGTGCCTTCAAGTCAAGGTTCTCTTTTTCCAATAGATCATTTTGATTAACCAAGTGTTTTACTTGAGACTATAAGAGCGGAATATCTCTATAATAAATCTTTATCCAGTCTAGGCAGTTGTCACAGTGCATTGGGGTAATGGCAGACCGACGTGGAATATAGTCAACAATGGGTACTTCATTTTTACCTGTGGCTTGTTCCAGGTTGTGACCAATTCCGACAAAACCGTCTTTGTCTCTGAGACACAAGGGTAAATTAGACACGAAGTTAAACTGTTCAACCTGGGTAACAACCTCTTTCTCGGGACACTGATTTTCTGGGTCTTAGAGCCAAGAAATCATTTATCTCTTGATCTGAACATTGATCATCGATCTCGATCATATCAAACGAGCTCAAATGATCACTCTTTCGATTTCTTAGGTTCCTAGAAATCAATCGACCAACGTTCTTATTCTTAAAATTAAAATCCGAGCTCTATGGTTTCTTTCCCTTGTGGAATTTCTTCACAACATGTTTTTTTACTATTGTTCAAATTAGATTCGTTCGTAGGCACAGGGTGATATTTACCTTTTAATTTATCAATTACTTGTTCTAAAGATCTTCTAGATGAAAACATACATGACAATTTCTTATCCACATGGGTTTCATCAACAATAGAAACTGGTTCATTAAATTCTGATCCATTAAGTGAATTGAAGACCTGGATTTCGGTCACTAGTCTGTCCAAATTGTGGTTAACAGTTAAATGAGGGTTGACTGTATTTTCAACCTAGGTGAAGCCATTTTGGCTCAAGAAACCCTCCCAACTATCATCGATTTGCAACAGGTGAGAAACCAACAATATCTTAAAGATATCGTGATGAAACAAACTCAACAGAGCATTCATGCTCTGTTGCTTATAGAATTTTGTAAAGGCTCATTAACAAGTAAACTGGCATATTCAACTCAAACCCTATGAAAGTCATAAGAAATCGATTGTGATACAGAAAAACCAACCCATAATGGCCTTCACAGTTCACAGGTGACAAATTGTTTTAAAATCAAATGAGACTGTGCCATCTAGGTTTTAGAAAAGCAATGGGAATACCTTTTGTACAGCAAGTGGATTTGCGAGAAGCCATGAATAAAATCCACAGGACATCCTCTATTTTAGCATTCTTAAACCACCTCTCACCTTTTAATGGGAGTCATGTCGCCCTAAAATCGTCAAAAGTTTGTGCAAAGGCACGTGTAACCTAGAGATTGTAGCCTTCGAACTTCTTGAGGAATGCATCCCACCCATGAGCCTTCAGGTCGTCTATAGCGTTGCCATGGGACAAAAGATCTTGGCACCTGTTTGGCTCTATACGAACTACAGGTTCCATTGCCACTGTGAAAAGGATACAACAGATACCACAAGGGATAGGTTTGGGTTTCCAATGGATGAGCAATAGAGAGAGGTCTAAGTGGAATGTAAAGGCACGAGTATTGAAGAGTTTGGGGACTATCATAACTTGGACAGAAGAGTTAGGGAAAACAAAAACTAGAGGCCTCGTAAAACTACAAACCATTTCTCACAATGAGTGTCAAACCCTTCGGAGTACAAAACCCCATGCGCATAATGAATGGTCTCATTAATATTCAGGCCAGCAAGGTGATTTGAAAACATAGGTACAACATGCATGTACCAATTTACATGAATGCTTAAATTATTGTTGAGTTTGTGAAAACCATATCAAATGTTACGATAACATTTTAATGCATTGGATCATTTCACAAATTAATTCAACGATTAACTATAGAACCAATGAAGTCACGATACCCATAATACTACAAATATTTTGATAGTGGATTAATCAATAAATTCATAAGACTTGCGTTTTAACCATATATGGGTGCCTTTTAAAACGATATTTCTAAGGTAAAAGATATGAAAATTAGTCTAAACTTCAAATTTAAATTCATGCTTACAGTCATGAATTTAAAACAAAACAAACGAAAATGCAAATAAATAAATAAATAAACTCAATAAGATAAGCTTAATCCAATCATTACTTCAAAACTCCAAAACATAAATATTTACAAATGAAAGGTGATGGCAGCTACAAAAAGATATAATTTCTTTGTGGGAACTTTGATTGTGATTGAAAATCAGTGGTGGTTGCCAACAATGGTGACATACTGAGCGAAGAAATTATCTCTACATCACTAGAAAATTCATGTTAGGGTGAATCAGATGAAATGTATTTTTAGAAACAGTTAACAATAGGTCAAGCATTCCGATCATAACTCAGAAAATAATGCAGTTTAGCATCATATGTATTTTTTTCTAAGAAAATTGTAATCTGGAATATAACTTAGATTACGAGTGTAGCGATGTTTATGCAGTTGACTTCGATACTATTGACAGGGCCACTGCTACCGGCAAGCGTTCATAGCCTCGACAGGTATGTCATTTAACCCATTCTAGTACCTCTATCATGTCCAAGAGTCATCCATTCATGATATGGGACATCTTTTCACTTTGATCAAATTGAAAGACATGTTTGAGGATCTTCCTAAACTCGGCATTGCTTCGTTATCAACAAGCATGTTCAGTACCCCCGATGAAGTTGCATTGGTATCATGCATGCATTTACCCGCTGCCAGCAGACCTATTCAGTGTCCCGACAGGTTTACATACACTTCACACACATTACCATGCTTTCAACCCTCTAGAATTTGTTTTTAATTTTCATAACTTAATAATATTCAAGAGGGCGGGGTGATACTGAAAATCTCAGGTTTAGAATAAAAATCTTGATCATTTAAAAATCATTCTCTCTTTTTATGACCTTCATCACACTTTGAACACTTATATTTCTATTAGGAAACCATATCGGGAACGGGAAGGTACAGTTGATTTTTTTTCCTTAAAAAAGGGAGAGCATTAGAAGTTTATTAATGACAATCGCGTCTACTTGCAATTTCAAGGAGAAACCAGAAACATTGATTGGAATATAAAATTACTTCAGTAGATCTGAGTTTTATCACTTACTGCTCAGGTGCTTGGGAAGTTATCAACTGCTACTAATGAATGGGGGTTCTGATTCCCTTTCACAAATTTTATGGTGACTCGGATTTTTTTTAGAAAACAAATCAAAAGCAAGCAAAATGAAAAGAACCAAAAGAAAAAGAGAAAAGAAAACATTAAAAATATTTACAAAAGAGTGGAACATAAATCATCATGTGAAATACCTCTTGAGGGCTTGGCTATTCACTGGGAAAGTGTCTAGTTTTCCCTCCAAATTATGTACGCTGAAAGAGTTGGGACCCAGTTTTTCATAAATTACAAATGGTCCCAGCCAAAGGTTTTGGAACTTGGTATGTTCCCCCTTCCCCTCGTGGGCTTTGTCCCACTTGAGAACTAGATCTCCGACATCAAAATTATTGTCTGAAGATGAATTTGAATCAAACATATTTTTACAATTTGTTGGTGCTGATCCATTTTATGCTTTTCTCGTGTTCTCATCTCCTCTAGTTTTAATAAGGCATTTATTCGATTTTCTATAGGAGGGCACTCCTCTTCTTTAACTTTCTGTGACAAATGCAGAGAAGAGAGTAAGACATGTGGGGGGAGAATAACTTCTCTTCCATAGATGAGGAAGAAAGGGGAATTACCAACAGAAGATTTTGGTGTTACCCTATCAGTCGAGAGTGCATTGTACAGTACATTGTGCCATTTTTTGTGATTTTCTGAAACTGCCCTTTTAATAATCTTGATTAAATTTTTGTTTGTTGATTTTTCTAGACCATTTCCTTGAGGGTAGTATCTTGTAGAATACTTCAGTTTAATCCCTTTTTCCAGAGAAAAAACATTCATATCAAGGGATGAAAAGTAAGAGGCATTATAAAAAACCAGACATTCGGGAATGGCGAATCGAGTGATGATATGAGAGTTAAGGAAATATACTACCTGATTTGTGTTCACCACTTTCAAAGGTACAGCTTCAGACCATCTAGTAAAATAATCTTTTGTTGTAAGGATATATGTGTGTTGTTGCAAAGAAGAGGGATTAATTGGTCCTATGATATCTAGGCCCCATTGTTGAAAAGGTGTATCCACAGTAACTAGTTGCAAAGGTAATGTTGCCTTTTTCACCCATCCTGCAACCTTTTGGCAGATTATGCATTTGTGACATAGTGTATGGGAATATTTAAACAAGGTAGGCCAATAGTACCATCTCTCAGCACTTTGTGGGCAGTGGTATCTCCACCAAAGTGGCAACCGGCTTCACATGCATGAAGTTCAGCTAACACTTTTTCTGACTCTTCCTTTTCTAAACAACACAGAAAAAAAAACATCAAAGTTCTTTCGAAATAATACATCATTTATTAACTGGAAAGATGCATATTTAAGCCTAAGTGCTCTTATGTTTTTAGGATCAAGATTGCAGGGAGAATATCCATGCATTAAATAAAATTTAATGTTCTCATACAAAGAATTGGTGGTAACTTGCGCACAACTGATCTGTTTTTCGTTATGTTGATTCACAATTGAGGTGTTTATTTGACTTTCTTTCTCTTCAACCAAATCAGCCACTAGTTTACACAGGCCTTGACCTCTAACAATTTGTGCATGGGTTATTTCAAGGTCATATTCCTATAGTGACTTCATCCAATTTTCCCTTTTCTCACCCGGCTCTTTTTGTACTAATAGGTTTCTTACAACTGGGTAAGGAACAATAACCTTGGTTATGGATTTCAACATGTAAGACCAGAAGTGTTTCACTGCTTTGAAAATAACATATGCATGTTGATCTATTGTTGGGTATTTAAGCTCTACTCCTTTAAAATTTGAACTCATGAAGGAAATGGGTATCTCATTGCTTTCATGTTTTTTTATGTTAGCATGGTAGCATAAGATCGGTCAGACGTAAAAGTGTAAAGAGTGAAATCCTAAGAAAATTTGGGGCTCATCAAGGAAGGGGCTTCTATTATTTCTTTTATAATTGAATCGAAAGCCTCACTTTATTATGGTCCCCAATGGTACAAAACATCCTTTTTAATTAAATTTTGAAACGGTCTAACCATTTCTGAGAAACTTGGGACAAACCTTCTAATGAAATTAATCTTGCCCAAAAAGTATTGCATGGATTTTTTAGAAGGAGGGGGAAGTTTAGCAATAGATTGGGTTATTTCAGGGTCAATAATCATTCCATCCTTAGACACTATAAACCCAAGAAGTTTTCCCTACTCTACTACAAAAACCGATTTCTTAGGGTTAAGAGATATGTCGAACTTGTGGCATCGTTCCTGGACAGCCCTCAGGTGAGACAAATGGTCTTTCTTGTTTTTAGAGAAGATGGTAACATCATTAAGATAGACCACGAATGACTGATTAATGAGGCCATGGAAAGAAATATCCATTTCTCTCTGGAAAGTGGCACCGACGTTTATCAGTCCAAAGGGCATTTTCCTTTAGGCATAAGTGCCCCATGGGGTGCGAAAGGTGGTTTTAAGCTGATCGGAGGGAGACATAAGGACCTGGTTGTATCCCAAAAAACCATCCAGTAGAGATAGTCTTTCAAAACCCAACACCTATTGTAGAATTTGTTCCATTGGAGGGATAGGGTAGTTGTCTTTGTCAGATGCTCGATTTAAATTCCGGAAATCGAAACAGAGTCAAATTTCACCACTTTTCTTCCTTACAGAAACTAAATTAGACACCCATTGTGTGTGCCTAACCAGGAAAATTATCTTTGCAGTTAATAATTTGTTTAGTTCATTTTTAACCGTGGGTTCCAATTTAGGATGCATCTTCCTCAATTTATGTTGAAAAGGTTGCGTCTAGGGCTTCATAGGGATTACATGTTGTATGATGTTGGGGTCAAATGTTTTCAAGTCATCATAGGTCCAAGAAAAAACCTATTTAAATTGTTTAAATAACTTTATAAAAGAGGATGTTTCTTGCTCGAAACATCACTTTCCTATATTAATATTTTGAGGATTATCCCTTGTTCCTAAATTAACTGTTTCATAGATCAAAGAGACATTGTTAATTTTACAATTTATTGTCCCTCTAAATTTATCATGCAAGTCATATAATTTCTCTAGGCTTACAACAGATCTAGGGATAGAGTTTACTAGCTCGGATGTCGATTCAGGAGGTCAGGGATCGGATATTACCATGAAGTTTTGGAGGTTCTCTTCATGAGTACCTTCATCAATGAATGTGCTTTGGAAGGTGTCGTCCATATGCATAAAGTTTATTATTTGTTGGTCATCATTGAATACTCTCAAATTTGTGATCTTATCCGGGATCGACGGCCTAAAAAATCATTTGATTGAAAAAGCATTAGGGGAAATACCTTTAGCAAGCAATAGTTTAGAAGAAACATTGGCCAATAAATCAGCTTCTGAATTACTCAATCTAGGAATGGAATTTATGTTAAATGTTGAAAATTTATGCATCAAACTCCATACCTCGGTTTGGTATCTTTTCAGATGTGGTGATAAATATTGTATGGTGGTTCTTACCTGCTTGACCACGATTTTTGAATCACCAAATACTATCAAATTCCACACGTCCATATCCAATGCTTTCCTAAGTCCTTGTAGAAGTGCTCCATACTTGGTTGCGTTGTTAGTACATTCAAACTCTAATCGGCAAGCAATAAAAGTCTGATTACCTGTAGGATCTGTTATCCCCGATATCTAGGGATAACTAGGAGATCATGTCTCGAGGCCCACATGGTCCTAGACATGGAGTACCGAGAGCAGGAGTGACTTGAGCATGGCCCTGGAGGGCCCATCTTTCTTCTTCTCAGCCAAACTTGTCCTG
>SNQJ01S0027790.1:55152-67195 GCA_010110895.2 Picea sitchensis
TCTTAGCTCATATGTTTTGAATATGGTCAATATAACAATACTTTTAAGAAATTATTTATGTTTCATTCAATGTAACTTGTATTTACTGTTTTATTATTAAAAGTAAAAAATTATTAAAAAGTGGCGTTGAATTTTTAAAGTATGTTGTGATATTTTCATGGAATTATGTATTACCTTGTGCTTTGCGTGATAATAACATTTAAAAAGTAAAGATTTAAGGGTTTCTTTTGTGATTTTGTTTATAGTGATGATGAGTTCTTTTACCACATTATAAAAATGTGTCATTTTCATAACCCCAATTTTAAAATGGGTGCTACCGGTAGCAGTACTTTTCAATTTGATGGTTGATTTTGAGGTTTTGGTTTTAAGATACCAAGTGATAAAAACACGATTTCAAATGATCTCAAAATTTAATGTTTTGAAAAAAAAAAAATCAAAAACATCTTTTTTGTTTTTAGGTGCTAATTTTAAGGTTTTTCTGAGCTACTATCTAAGTTTTGAAGGCCATGTTTGAAAAATGTTGTAACTTTGACCCCATTTTAAAAAATGGTGTTACCGGTAGCTCCACTTTTTGATTTGGGGGTTGATTTTCATGTTTTTTATGCAAAAATATGGGTTTTTTGGGCCAAAGTTCTCGTTTTGAGGTCACAGTTCTCATTAAGTTGGTAACTATGTTCAAGTTGTATGAGCAGGGTTAAGGCACTATGAGTTCTTAAGAGTGACTAACGAACAATTTCTTGGACGTCAACCCCTTGAGGAACTGGTGTCACTGGTTCAATGAGAATATCAGGGTTATCGTTCGAGGTAATTGGTGTTTCAAGTGTCACATGATTGTCTAAGTGACTACATGTTATGATAGGAGTGTGAGTGTGGGGGGGAGGAGTCTTGCGACCTCCATGTGCCATTAATTAAATTCAGGCCCTCCTTCTAGCACCATTTGTTGATGGGCGTAATTGACACACCATCAACTAGAAGGTCAAATACGGACCGGGGTTGTCTAATAACCCAAGCCATTTGGAATGAAATGACTTGACGGGTTTAATGGCTCCATTGGCCAACTAAAGTCCTAAAAATAACAGAAGGAAGGAAACTCATCTAATAGCTATAATACAATGGATATAAATTCAATAATTACTAATGTCATAATAAGAAGATGAATATGCACATATGCTTATTAACAATGTATATACAATCTTGCAAGATTTATAGGAAATCTTCAGAAACAAATGTTTTTTTAAAGTGTTTATGAAGTAGATAAAGAAAGCACATACATGTTATGTTTTATGTTTAATATTTAAAATCTAAAGAACTGGAGAATACTAATCAAACAGAATTGAAACAAGAATAGATAAACAATCAAAGCTAATTTAAATTGTTCCTATTTCATTGATAAATAGTCTAACTAAAAAATATAAAAAAAACAAATAGACTAACCTATAGTTAATCAATTAAAACGAGTTTATGTCCTTGCACAATTCAAGCTCCTCGTTCTCCTTCCTATGAGGAAAACTTGTAATAGGATGGTGCTAACACTCCTAGATTCGTTCATAGGAACATGGTGATCTTCCCTTTTAATTCATCAATTACCTATTCCAAAGATCTTCTAGATGAAAACATACATGACAATTTCATATCTGCATGGGTTTCATCAACAATAGAAACAGGTTCATTAAATTATGAGCCATTAAGTGAATTGAAGACCTGACTTTTGGTCACTGGTATGTCCAAATTGGGGTTTACATTTGAATGAGGGATGACCATATTGGTGACCTGGGTGAAGCCATTTCGGCTCAAGAAACCCTCCCAACTATCATCGATTTGCAACAAGTGAGAAACCAACAGTATCTCAACAAGACCATGATGAAATAGACTCGATAGAGCATTCGTGATATTTTTCTTATATCCCTTAGACATTTTGTAAAGGCTCATTAACAAGTAAAATGTCATATTCAACTCAAACCCTATGAAATTCATAAGAAACTAAATGTGATACAGAAAAAACAACCCATAACGACCTTCACATGTGACAAACTGTTTTGAAATCAAAACGAGACTGTGACATCTAGGTTTTATAAAAGAAATGGGAATACCTTTTGTACAACAAGTGGATTTGTGGGTAGCCATAAATAAAATCCATGGGGCATCCTCTATTTTAGCGTTCTTAAACCACCTCTCTCCTTTCAATGGGAGTCATGTCACCCTGCTTATGAAATCCTCTGTTATTTCTAACTCTACATCCCCGAACTTGGCCCTAAAACCATCAAAAGTATGTGCAAAGGCCTGTGCAACCTGGAGATTGTAGCCTTCGAACTTCTTGAGGAACGCATCCCACCCATGAGCCTTCAGGGCGTCTATAGCGTTGTCATGGGATAGAAGAGATTGGAACCTATTTGGCTGGATATGAACTACAGGTGTCGTTGCCACTATGAAAAGGATACAACATATACCACAAGGGATAGGTTTGGGTTTCCAATGGATGAGCAGTAGAGAGAGGTCTAAGCGGAATGTAAAGGAACGAGAATTGCAGAGTTTGGGGGCTATCATAACTTGGACAGAAGAGTTAGGGAAAACGAAAACCAGAGGGATCGTAAAACTACAAACCATTTCTTACAATGAGTGTCAAACCCTTCAGATTACAAGACCCCATGTGCATAATGAATGCTCTCATTAATATTCAGGCCAACAAGGTTATTTGAAAACATAGGTACAGCATGCATGTACCAATTTACATGAATGCTGAAATGACTTTTGAGTTTGTGAAAACCATATCAAATGTTAAGCTAACGTTTTAATGCATTGGATCATTTCACAAATTAATTCAACGATTAACTATAGAACTAATGAATTCATGATACCCATAATACTACAAAGATTTTGATAGTGGATTAATCAATAATTTCATAAGACTTGAGTTTTAACCATATATGAATGCCTTTTAAAACGATATTTCTAAGGTAAAAGATATGAAAATTTGTCTAAAATTCAAATTTAAATTCATGCTTATAGTCATGAATTTAAAACAAAACAAACGAAAATGCAAATAAATAAATAAAAACTCAATAAGATAAGATTAATCCAATCATCGCTTCGAAACTTCGAAACATAAATATTTACAAATGAAAGGTGATGGAAGCTATAGAAAGATATTATTTCTTTGTGGGAACTTTGATTGTGATCAAAAATCATTGGTGGCTACCAACAGGGTTCAATAAAGTTAGATGTGGAATCAAAATTAACTAATTGATATAACACATCATGTTCATCCTCATTTTATTTCCTATATTCATTGACAGGAAGAACAAGAGAAGTAAAGCATTCAATCGGATCTTCTATTGAAGGTAAGTCCTCGATATGGAATCTAAAACAAAGTGACATGAATCTAGCATAAAATTCATCAAGAGATTCATATGCGTGCATAGAAATATTTTCAATTCCTAAACACAATTTTTCATAATTATAATTTTGATGGGCCAACAAAAAAACATGCATAAAATGGTTCCATGAATGTATAGACTTACCTGGTATCACTTTGTACCATTTTTGAATCCGTCCTTGGAATGTGAGAGTAAACAACTTGCAAATTTCATTATCATTAGTGATGTCAAAAGATTTACATTATCTATAAATTGATAAAGATGATCAAAAGTGGAAATTTTACTCTCACCATCAAACTTTAAATTAGACAAGGATTCAAGATGTTTTTTGGATATGTATCTGGTAGGCCTACATGAACTAAAAGCATGACCCAAAGTAGGAATGTACACTGGATCCATGATTAGTTAAAAAAGAAAATAGAATAAGACTCTACACAGATAATCTATATGTGGCCCTCCTTTTAGCGCCAAAAATGTTGATGGCTAGAATTGACCATGATAAACATTTGAGAAATCACCCGATCAGGGCCCCAATCAGACCCTTTTTCATTTTAGATGGTGATTTCGACTAGTTATAATGGGTCTAGTTACCTGTTTAAAGGTTTTTCTTCAGTAAATGGAGACTTAACTTGAAGCTTTGCTAAATCCTAATTGCAGAAAAGAAAAATAGTAATCTATCTCTATTCTAAGCCTAGACTATCCTAACTGAGATATAGAAGTAATTCATGATRTCTTAGTTAGGAGAAAKRAGAATAACCAAAACTTGAGCATGATATAAAGGTAAGCTATTAAGATATATAAGTAGTYTTTATAACCTAATAACGATTAAAATAAATACACATCAATCTTAACTCAGTAAATAATTACTAAGGAAAGATTAKATATATATACTCACACTCAATATGGAGGATTAAAATATATTGAACATGAGATAAAAAAAAGTTGTCTAAATAAGGAAACAATTCACATTTAATAAAGACAAGGATTAAAKAAAATGCATACCAATAATGAATCTAGTAAATAGTTACTAGAAACTATAGATACGCATACTCACATTCAAAGGTTAATTAACAAAGTCAAACTAATCATGAAAGACAACTTATCAATGATTTTAAATAAACATGAATTCACATAACTAACAAAAGTGTACAGTATACGAACTCATACTCATCGAGAATGGAATTTTTCAAATGGAGAGTCTTTTATTAATTCAAAATATGATAATAGGATCAAAATATAAATACAAACAAAAGACTTGAGAGTCTTCTATCAGTTTACAAAACTCGACAATAGTGCACCAGTTCTATAATTGATTTCTAACTCAAAATAAAAAAATATTTCAAGAAAGAGTTTGTGATAGCACAAGTCTCTCCTTACCTAAGACCAACCTTCTTTAATTCTTTCATCCTCCAACCTCCTTTCTAATGTGTATCCATGCTTCTTTTATAGGTTTATGAGTTTGTTTTCCTTGCCCTTAAGCTTAGGCTCCAATCTCTCCATCATAACTTACAATCCAAACAAATCGATTAAATCAATGAAAATCAAATAAAATTTTGTTAAAATCTAATTATGATAAAACTAAAACTAAAAAAAACAAACGTACTAAAATAAAAATTAATCTAAAAGCTAAACTAATTCTGAAAAACAACTAGACTAAAACTAAATTAAATTAAAGATAAACTAGTTATGTTTTTAAAAAAGAATGGCTACAGAATATACGATTTTGTAGCTATTCTAAATAAACAAAATTACAATGAAGAAAAAGTAAAACTTTTCTAAATAAGATAAAATTAAACTTCTCTTAAAGTAATTTAACATAAAAATGAGAGAACTAAAATCTTTTAACTATCTAAAACAAATTTACGTTAATTAAAAGTGAAATGGAATCTGAAATAAAATTCAACTAAAACTAAAATAAAACAAACCTACAAAACTAAACTAAATTAATAATAAAAAGTAAAAACAAGGAAATAAAGCACACGCTCATTCTCAAGGACGAAAAAAATTGTTGTATGCCAATATTTCCATGGCTTGGTTCAATACTTGACGTGGATATGAACAGGCAATGTTGTGGCGTCATTAACATGGTAAACTTTTACTTCTTGGAAGATATGCGCTTTTGGTGAAACCCTCCTCCAATCCATGAATGCTAACACTCCACGTTGGCTTTCATCTTTCCCGATGCGATCTTGTGGTCAAAACTATAGCAATCGAATTCAACTTATTTTACCTACGAAAACTTTGGTGGAACCACTTCTTTACATTTCATGGCTTCTCTCCTTAGGGAGGTTATATCCCTAACATGTCCTTCCCCATAAAAATAGCTTTGTCCTCAAGACTTGAGATGAGGAAATTGTTGAAAAATGGTAGTTGGTTCCCAAGTGCCATCTGTTGGAGTGGTATATTTCCACTGGACTAATACTTCCTTGATGATGTGCTAGCGCAGATGACACTCATGTTGGTCCAAAAATTTTGGTGGATGCAACCAGATGGAGCCTTATTCATCCAACTCGGGAAGGTTGGTTTGAGTTTGGCACTTAGTTCCAATCACCTTCTTTAAGAAGGAGACATGAAAAAAAGGATGGATCTTAGAATGATTGTGCAAAGATAATTGATAGTCCACCTATCCCATACACTTGAGAACGGTATAAGGACCATAAAATTTAAATGCCAGTTTCTAACAATGGTTAGCCTTGAGGGAAGTTTTCTTATAAGGTTGCAGTCGAAGAAACACCTGGTCTACTTCAGCAAATTGATGTTCAAAGCAACCTTGATCTTCCTGTTGCTTCATGCAATTCTGGGCCATGACCAAATTTTATTTGAGGGTATGAAGAATAGCCTCTCGAACTATAAGCATTTGGTCAACTGCCTAGACCTTCAACACACCTGGCAGGTATGAGAGAAATGAAGGTGGAATTTTTCCATATACTGCTTCAAAAGGATTCATATGGGTAGTTGTATGGTAATAAGTGTTGCACCACCATTCATCTAGTGGTAACCATTGAGCGCACAGATTTTTCCTTTCTAATGCAAAACACCTCAAATACATTTTCAAACACTTGTTAACAACTTTAGTTTGACCATCAGTCTAGGGATGATAAGTTGTGTTGAGATGCAATTGGGTTCCCTTTATCCTGAACAGTTCTTGGCAAAAATTGTTGGTGAAAGTGGGGTCTCGATCAGAAACAATAGAATGAGGCATGCCATGATGCTTGAAGACCTGATCCACTAAACGTTGAGCCACAATGGAGGTGATAAATGGGTGTTGAAGAGAAAATAAATGAGGATACTTGGAAGGACCATCAATGACCACCATGCTGACTAGTTTATTTCCCAATTTAGGTAATCCCTCAATAAAATCCATAGAGATATCCCTCCAAATAACAGGTGGAATTAGAAGCGGTTGTAGTGTGCCAGGAGTTTTGACTGTTTCTCCCTTGTGGCATTGAAAAACATCACATTCTTCCACAAAATTGTGAATGTCCTATTTCATACCATCCCAGAAAAAAGAACGTTTGACCCAGTCATAGGTTTTGGTAAACCCAGAGTGCCCAACTATGGGTGTAGCATGAAGCTCAAAAAGTATCGTGGATTTAAGTTGTGATTGTTTACTTAAATACAAACGACCTTTGTAGTGAAGCTCATCATTGTGCCAAGAGTACCCTGGGGAAACTGGAGAATTGGCCTACAATTGTTATATCATATGCAAAATTTTGGGATCTTGTATCCATTCCTGGTGAACATCTTGGAGCCAATCTAGAAAAATGAAGGAGAGGGAAAAAAAAGACCCTTCATCTTCATATTTTCTTGAAAGTGCATCAACAACCACATTGTCTTTTCCTTTCTTGTAAATGATCTCATAATCATATCCAAAGAGATTATTCACCCATTTTTGTTGGTACGGGGAGGAAGGGTGTTGTTCCATAAAATACTTAAGGCTTTGATGATCTGTCTTAATTTGGAAGCGCTTCCCCAATAGATAAGGGCACCAAAGATTTACTGCATGCAGAATAGCCAACATTTCCTTTTCATAGATTGATTAGCCCAAATGTTGCTCTGACAGTTGTTTGTTGGTAAAGGCCAAAGGTTGACCATCTTTCATAAGGACTGCTCCAATTCCTCTCCCAGAAGCATCACATTCCAGGACAAAAGTCGTTTTGATATCAGGAAGGGCTAGGAATGGAGTGTGCATATGGCCTTCTTCAAGGTTTGAAAGGCCTGATCAGCTGTTGGAGTCCAAGTGTAAGAATTATTTTTAAGGAGAGCAGTGAAAGGTGTCGCAATATTTCCATAATTCTTAACAAACTTGCAATAATAGCATGTTAAACCCACAAATACACGAAACATTTTGAGAGTCTTTAGGCAAGTCCAATCCTACATAGCTTCAATCTTCTTAGGATCCACCTTAACACCTGCCTTTCCAACAATATGACCCAAGTACTCGACTTCTGAGGCGCAAAAATCACATTTAGATTGTTTGAAGAAAAGTTGGTGATGAGAGAGTAGATGTAGAACTCGATCCACATGAGAAAGATGGGCTATCCAGGTTTTAATATAGATGAGGATATCATCAAAGAAAAATAAGACAAAATGATGGAGAAAAGGATGGAAGACATGATTCATGAGGATTTGGAAATTGAAGGGAGCATTACACAAGCCAAAGGGCATGACCAAAAACTCATAGTGGTCATCATGAGTTCGAAATGCAGTATTAGGAATGTCTACCTCGTTCATACGTATCTGGTGGTAGCTAGAATGAAGATAAAGTTTAGTAAATAACTGGGCACCACTCAATTCATCCAAGAGGTCATCAATGACAGGAATGGAAAATTTGTCTTTGATGGTGAGTTTTTTGACGGTACAGAAGTCAGGAAACATGTGCCAAGAGCCTTATTTCTTAAGGACCATGACCATAGGAGAAGAGTAGGGGCTCATACTAGCATAGATAACACTTGTAGTGAGAAGTTATTGAACAATTTTCTCCGTTTCATTTTTTTGGGAAAAGGGATGACGATAGGGACAAACATTTGGAGGAAGGATGTCAGGGACAAGGGGAATTGAATGATCATAAACACCACGAGAAGGAGGAAGTCCCTGGGGAGTGGAAAAAATAGTTTGATGTTTCGAGAGGATGGATTGGAGGTCCTGCAGCACTGAGGGTGTCTAAGTGGAGTGAATGGCATGGATTTGTGCAATAATTCCATAATGAACTTTTTTTAGGAGATTTTCCATGCGATGGGAACTGATGACCTCCGAGGAACTAGGGGTGATGCCTTGGAACGTATATTTTTGGACCTCCTAGTTGAATTGCATGGTTAATTCCTTAAAATCCATGAGAATGGGACCCAAAGTCCTTATCCATTATGTACCCAACACAATGTCACAACCTCCCATTCCATAGAAAACATATGATATTTTCATGTGGTACTGGCCAATTTGGAGATGCACATTTTCACAATGCCCTGCACATTGCATGGACCCGTCATTGGAAATCATGATTTGAAAAATATTGACTGCACGGATATAGCAATTAGTTTCTTGGGCAATGCGGCGATGAATAAAAATATGGGTGCTTCCACTGTTAATAAGGATGATGACCTTCTGATGCTTAATGTAACCAATTATCTTGAGGGTTTGGGGAGAAGAGAACCTAATGAGAGCATTCAAGGAAATGATCATTTCAACTTCAGGAGGGTCAGAGGGTGGGGTCATGTCAGTGGGTTCAGGTGACTCTGCTATAGGCAGGGGCTCGACATAGTATTTTGAAACATCCTCGGAGATGTCCATAAAAACATTTTGTTCCTTACACTTGTGCCTAGGAAAATATTTGTCATCAAAATTATAACAAATTCCTTTAAGTTGTCATTTATCCATTTCTTCCCTGGTCAATTTTTGTATCTTTAGTGGAGTGGAAGGAGGAGTGGGAGTGACTGGTTTAGGGAGAGGAATAAAGGATGGTTTTGGGTTTGAGAAGAGATAACCTTTTGTGCTTCCTTATCTCTTGTAGTATCTTCCACCCAAATTTGAGGCCGATCCATGAGGACATGGGCATGAATATCATCCTTGATGCCACTGATAAAACATTCTCGGAAAAAAGCATCAGACATGCCCTCTGTATGAAAATCCAATCGCTCAAAAGCGGCTATAAAGTCTTCCATTGTGCCATATTGTTTCAACTTTTTCAAACGGCCTAAATGGTTGGTGTCAATGTCAAAGTGTTCATAAATATTTTCCACAAATTGTGTCCAAGCCACATACCCTTAGTGGGCATTTTTTCTCCCTTTCCACCATTGCCAACATTCTTGATCTATATGGAGAACACCATATCATATTTCTTCCAACTCATCTGTAATTCCATACAAAGAGAAATAATGTTTTGTTTAAGTTACCTAGCTAGTGGGATTTGAGTCATCAAATTTGTTCACATCCACATGTGGAAGGCGTAGGTCACGCTGAAAGTGATGAAGTGGAAAAGTATGGGAATTAGAGGAAGTTTCACCTTTGGAGTGCAAAGGTGGGTCAAAGAAGGGAAGATCTGCAGGGATATTATTCTTGGCACAGATCATGGTAGTGAAGGATGCAAGCTGGGTAGCGAGGTCCTATTTGATGGTTTCCATTTTGGCAACTATGCAGGAATGCATGTCTTTATTGATGGTGGAAAAATTGGCATCTATGGAGGAATGCATGTTTTTATTGATGGTGGAAAAATTGGCATCTATGGAGGAATGCATGTTTTTATTGATGGTGGAAAAATTGGCACTGAGTTGTCGCACTTCCTGTAGTGTCTCTGTGAAATTAGAGGGCAAGGAATTGATGCGAGCTTCCAAGTCTTAGTTACGGGTGTGGGCCATGATGAAGGGGGATAATAAAAAGGATGGGTGGTACCACACAAAAAATGGGTTATGGGTGAAGTGTATCATGATGATCAGGGCGACGAGGGGAATCCAAAGGGGTAAGGCCCAAATAAGGGTGTTGGAAGGGGGTCGAGTCCATGGGAAAAAAACAATTGTTGAAAAATGATAGGTATGATTGTGATAAGGGTGAAGAGAGGAATCCAATTGGATAGGACTCAAATAATGGTGCCAACGGGATCCAGACTCGTTTTTCTTTACTCATGTGGAGTTATACTCTGATCTGAAGAATACTGCAGTGTTGAAATTCCCAAATTCTTAACAAGAAGAAATGTGTAGTAATTTTGCAACCTAAATGTAGGAGGAACAGTTGTGCGGCAATAGATCTTGTTTGTTCTATTTTTTTTTCCATCCCGAGTGTTATGGTATGAAGGTTGTCTATAGACAAGGGTTTTCCCTGTGCTATAGCACTCTGGTATACATACAGGGTCCAACAGTAGTACTCAGCCCAATATCTCAGGGCACCAACTAAGGAGGCTAGACCCTACTCTTAGTCGTACTACCTGACTACCCAGGTACTAGAGAGTATCTTCTTGAGTTTTTTTCTCAATGGCACTATAGAAGTTAGGTGGTCGATCGGTTTATCTATGGAGGGCTTCAGGAGATATAGGTTGATATGTATACATGTGTTGTCTGATGCACAAACACTTGAAGGGGTACCAATAAAGGTTACAAGGGTGGCCAACAGATGTGCGCTTAAGTAATTGTATTTCATGTGTGGATGACTTCCTGACCACGGGTTTATGCGCATAATGATAGATCTATGTAGCTTTAAGATGTCAGAATACATCTTTACCCTGAAAAAAATTAATCCACAATTTTCTTCCAAGGAAAGTGATATGATGCCACTTGTAGTATTCCACATATAAAATAGTATGCATAATAGAAATATTTCAGCTAGAAATGGTAGAAAAACAATTATATAACCATAAAAATAGCATAATAATACCAGAATAACACTAGAAAGAACACCTTGATTAATGATAGAAATGTTCACTTTCCTCTTTGAGGGGGAAACCTCCAGCAGAGTAGAGATCTATTACAATAATATCCAAGAAAAAACTTCTCATACCCTCTACTTCTATTTATACTAAATTTGTATATCCAAAAGAACAATCTAGAGGAATATCCTTCTAGAAGCAGAAGCTTCTATTAGGTCTTATTACAATTGACTTATTTTTCCTTATTGTTGTTAGGTCTTATTAATATTGGCCTTTATTACATGGAAATATATTATTCTAACTACGTGAGGGGTAGGGAGGTTAGGTCCCTAGCAATGCATGATGGTAAATCAAGTAAATGCATCATTCAGTAATCTTAAATAAAAAAATAATAATTAATCCATTCATTAATCATCACACTAAAAAATATCAAAAGTGATTCAAAACAGGTGTTATAAACAAGGTAGGAACCAAGTAAAAAAAAATGAGTGGCACATCTAATCCGCAAGCATCATTCTCAACTAATTTCAAATCATCATTCCTCCCTAACCTACTTCCATATTCCACACCATATTGTTTCCTCTATTGGACAATGTCGGAACATCAATAACATTGACTAAACCCATATAGAAACTATAAGAGGAAGTTCCACATATGTTTACTAAGATTCCCCAAAATGAAAATAGAAGTCTCCATCATGCATCTATGGGGAACGTGACTTAACATATCCCTCCCACAACTCAAAGTTTTAGAGCATAAATGTTGGACTATACCTCCACCCCTCCTAATAAAATTAGGTTCAACATAATAATCGATG
>SNQJ01S0027790.1:67205-96111 GCA_010110895.2 Picea sitchensis
GATGACGTCTTGCCTATTTTAGACTTGTGTTTGGATAGAAAATTGCGGCTTAGTCATCTTATCATAGCCATAGAGGTTTCATGAATTTTTATTGGTTGATTTAGCTAAAACGTCCACTTCTTGGCTAGCTAACCCTAACCCTACAACAGAAATAATATAGGTGACGTCACACCTCTTTTTTCTTTGTTAGACCTAAAACGTTGTGACATTCATCACCTCATTCAATAGACTTTGAGTTATTAATTGTATTTACAAGCTTATTTGAGAAAACGTTCTACTCATTGTCTTTCAAAATAACCTATCACTAGGGCTGACGTCACCCTATTTTCTGTATCTACGACGCAACAACATTATATATATATTGAGCAGATTTATAGTGCATTGTGATATAATTGAGATTCATTGTATACATTGAATGCCTTTATCTCTGTTGTATTTATTGAAGAAGTGATACAATCCATTTGTCTTTGTTTAGTAATCATTGACTTCGTCAATAATTACATATGATCATTACTCATATATATATATATATATATTTGAAGATATTCATTGACAAATTGAAGTACTAACCACTGCAGCACATTCTATAGTTATTTGTCTTGTCTCGCAAATAGGTGCCATTTAGTGGAAGATCTCCTTTGACTATCTCATTTTGGGAAGTAATCTGTGAAAGGGAATCTCTTACCTTGATCCATTAAACCTTTAACCCTTCAGAAAACTAGATTACATAGGGACGTCTCCCATGGACTAGCCCTCCTAAATAGAAAGAGCTCCCCATCGAGGTGACAGTGGGTGGGGAAGTTCCTGTTACGCCAGTTTGACGCCTTGACTCAAGCTAACCTAAACCCTTCCTACAAACTGCGCGATAACAAGATCAATGAGTACACAGCCATCACCTACTCCTTCTTTGTATTTGGATACGTCAAATTATAAGGACCAAATATGTGCATCGTCAGCAGTACTTGGCATACTTGGTAATGTTGGTGTCTGAATATAGGTTGTAACTTCAGATTACTACCCAGGATCAGTAATAGAAGAAATTTCGGTCATGAAATTACCAAAGAGGTATTCATTCCCTATGTTTCAAATGAATTTGCAGATGTAACGAAAGGCTCATTTGTATCATTTAGATCCATTACAGTATGTTTAAGATAACTTTCTTTGTTTATCCTGATTTTGTTGGGCTATCCATTTTTAGGAAGCCATAAGTGAGACCAATCTGTGGCAAAGTAACCATCTAGCCGCTCTAACCAATCCCTGCTTAAAAATAGACCATAAACTTCAGGAATATCAACAACGATAATATCAATTATCTGATGAACTTTAGGATTGGATGATAGTCTAATCAGCACATTCTTAAGCTCACCAATTACTTTAACGCTTGTTTGATCTAGCTGAATGGTTTTGAGATCAGAAGGTTTAACTTCTGCATTAATTTTTTGGCATACAGATAGAGGCATCGTGTTTGATGATGCGCCAGAATCGACCATACAATTATGTACATTCCTATTAAAATTTCAAAGGTTAACAAAAAAGGCGAGACATTTTTCCGAGTGTTAACAACAGAAGTCTGTTGATTTTTTGTTGTTTTCCCTAAAACAGTTTTATCTACATTTGCTACAGTTTTTTCTGCTAAGTCCCTTTTATCTGGAGGTTCAGATGTCATTTTAGATGGGACATTTTTAATTGGGTTTGAAACAATTTCTACTGATTTTTTTTCTGCTAGATTCGTTCTTTCTACTATTTTCAGTGATGCTTTGAAGCATTTTCTGCAAAATAAGGGAAAATTTCAGCAATTCAAAAATAGAAATATTAGCCCTCAATTTGTTCAGATCTTCAATTAAATCGTACTCTAAAACTGGGGCTGCTAGGCTTTGTTTAATTTCAGTTTTCTTTGACTGTTTCGGAAACACATTTTTACTTACTCCAGGGGGTGGTTTGATTTGCGTTTTTCTTCTTGTGTTGTAAGGGTGGACAATTTCAAAATTCACTTGGAAGATATTGTCTGATAAATGACTGAAAATAGGGGGAGATGAAACCTCCTCTTCTGGTACCTCTTCCTCAACTATATCATCAAAATTTTCAAGAGGAATAGAAGTAGAATTACCATGTGCTTCTAATATGGTTTGCAAAACATACTGTAAACTTTCGAAATTTAGACCTTTTATGGTCGGGTTTGGCCGATTAGGCAGAAATAGTTTTCTAAAAGGAGGTTTGAAACTTCCTTTGCTTGTGGATGCCTCCTCGGATGATATTTTCAAATCGACGACATGATTGGATAGTTTTTGGAAATCTTTTTGCAATCTTTCTAAATCTAAAGTTTCTTGCTGATTTTTATGTTGAGGTGGTCTAGTGAGAATTTCTACTTTCTTCTTAGATGATGAGGTTGTTTCAGCTTCACTACTGAGATTGTCTTTTAAGTTTAATATATCTTTCTCAATTTGACTTGCTTCCTCAATATATTCTAACAGTGTGTTCTTTTTAGACCTTTTGACCCATATGGCTATGTTATTGTGCAAGTCTTTAGCATAATATGCAACAATTAAACTTTCTGCGGGCATTGAATCTGTAGGGATTTTGTTCTTTAACATCAGAAATCTTTGATTAAAGTCCTTCACTTTTTCGTTAGGGTTCATTTTTAAACTTGAGAGTTACATAACCAAGACTTCTGGAGACTTACCATCTCCAAATTTTTCCAAAAAACAAGTTTCAAACTTGTCCCAAGAGACAATGGTTTGGGGTTGTTGAGAAAAATACCATGTGGAGGCATTTCCCTCAAAAGTATAAGGAAATAGTGTGCATACCACATCCTCGTGTTAAACACTCTGGAGTCTAATGGGCAACATAATTTTTTTGATGTGATCCTCAACGGATTGTTTGAATCTGGATCAAATTTAGGCAGTCATTTCTCTGGATGTTTCGTTAATGGGTGTTGGGGTCTGGGTACAACCACGACATCTTGATGGAGCCAAGGTCTGGAAGGATTATTTTGGTTTTCCATGGGAGTTGGTGGTGTCGAAGGCTGAGATGATTCTGATGAAGAACTTCCTTCGCCTGAAGACTCTTGTCCTGAAGAGGATGGGGATGAACCAGGTGGAGAAGGTGGAATACCAGATCCTCCGACTCCAAGGATAGGTGTTTCAGTAGGATTGACAATATTACTACCTAAAGGGTTTTCGGGTAGATCAGTGCCTTGAAGGTGTTGTTGGATATCTTTGAAATCAAGGGGTTGATTAAGCGGCCTACCATAAACATAGTTACCAACTTAATGAGAACTCTATAGAGTTCTCATTTTTGGGGGGGTCAAGTTTCTTACCTCGTTTTTAAAAATGGTGCTACCGATAGCACCCTCCTCCATTTTTAGGTGTTTTTTTGATATTTTAAATTTTCTGATACATAAGGTTTCCACTTTGTTTTTTTAAATGCTCGTTTTTTCATTTATTTTCAAAATTTTCGAATTTTTTTTCTCGACGATGTATTTTTCATCTATTTTCAAACTTTTCTATTTTATTTTTATTTTTATTTTTATTCAATCATGTTTTTAGTCATATTTCCATACTTCATCCAATGTTAAAAATGTTGTACACCATTTATGTTTTTGAAATTAAAATTTTTCATATAATTATCAATCATTAATTAAGTTATGGTTCCATACATTTTAAATATAGTCGGAAATATCATTTTTAACACACTTTTTTTACCTTACTTCAATAAATAGAAAATAAGTGTTGTTAAATAACAATATTTTTAAATATTTAGAAAAAATATATATAATTCATTTTTTTGGATCAATTAAAAACTAAAATAAATAAGANAAAAAAAAAAAATTATAGCCCAAAAAAACTTTGAAAACTTAAAAAAACCCCCAAAAAATTAAAAACATATAAAAAAACCTAAATTAAGAAACTTAAAATAAAAATTTTAATACAAAATGTAAATAAAAATTGAAACACCTTAAAACTACAGAAAAAATTAAAATTTACACAAAAAAAATTCACAAAAATCTAAAAAAAAACATAAACCAATGTTATAATATAACATTGTTATATTATAAATATGTTATAATATAACTTTATTATATTATAACTATATAACATTGTTATAATATAACAATGTTATAATATAACTTTATTATATTATAACTATTTATAATATAACTTTCTTATATTATAACATAGTTATAATATAACTATGTTATATTATAACTGTTATGATATTAATGGGACTTGGGCCAGGCCCGCGGAGGGGCTGAGGCGATGCTAGGCATCGCCTCAACCCCATCCCCCCGCAAGCTTGGCCCAAGTCTCATTATAACATAGTTATAATAATAACTATGTTATAATATAACTATGTTATATTACAACATTCTTACATTAGTAACATATTATAAAAAATAAAAAAAAATTGTAGCTTAGGTAAATTTAATGTTTTTTTTTAATTTAGTTTTTTTTTTTATTGAATTTTGATTATTTTTCAGTTTTTTTTCTAATTTTAATTTTTTTTTGAGTTTCAATGGATTTTTGGCTCTTCTTTTTTACAAAAAAAAATGTATTTTTGTTTTTCAAATTATTGTTTTTCGAGGAAATTTTAATTTGTTTTCATTTCTTTCTAGTTTTTCTTAGTTTTTCACAATTTTGTTAGCTCATAAAATTTCTTAGCTCATATGTTTTGAATATGGTCCATATAACAATACTTTTAAGAAATTATTTATGTTTCATTCAATGTAACTTGTATTTACTGTTTTATTATTAAAAGTAAAAAAATATTAAAACGTGGCGTTGAATTTTTAAAGTATGTTGTGATATTTTCATGGAATTATGTATTACCTTGTGCTTTGTGTGATAATAACATCTAAAAAGTAAACATTTAAGGGTTTCTTTTGTGATTTTGTTTATAGTGATGATCAGTTCTTTTACCACATTATAAAAATGTGTCATTTTCATACCCCAATTTTAAAATGGGTGCTACCGGTAACAGTACTTCTCAATTTGATGGTTTATTTTGAGGTTTTGGTTTTAATGATACCAAGTGATAAAAATACGATTTCAAATGATCTCAAAATTTAAAGTTTTGAAAAAAAAAAATCAAAAACATCTTTTTTGTTTTTAGGTGCTAATTTTAAGGTTTTTCTGAGCCACTGTCTAATTTTTGAAGGTCATGTTTGAAAAATGTTGTAATTTTGACCCCATTTTAAAAAATGTTGTTACCGGTAGCACCACTTTTTGATTTGGGGGTTGATTTTGATGTTTTTTATGCAAAAATATGGGTTTTTTGGGCCAGAATTCTCGTTTTGAGGTCACAGTTCTCATTAAGTTGGTAACTAGGTTCAAGTTGTCTGATATGGGCTAAGGCACTATGAGTTCTTAAGAGTGATTGACGAACAATTTCTTGGACGTCGACCCCTTGAGGAACTGGTGTCACTGGTTCAACAGGAATATCAGGGTTATCGTTCGAGGTAGTTGGTGTTTCAAGTGTAACGTGATTGTCTAAGTGACTACATGTTATGATGAGAGTGTGAGTGTGTGGGGGAGGAGTCTTGCGACCTCCATGTGCCATTAATTAAATTCATGCCCTCCTTATAGCACCATTTGTTGATGGGCATAATTGACACACCATCAACTAGAAGGTCAAATCCAGACCGGGGTTGTCTAATAACCCAAGCCGTTTGGAATGAAATGACCTGACGGGTTTAATGGATTCATTGGCCAACTAAAGTCCTAAAAATAACAAAAGGAAGGAAACTAATCTGATAGCTATAATACTATGGATATAAATTCAATAATTACTAATGTCATAATAAGAAGATGAATATGCACATATGCTTATAAACAATGTATATACAATCTTGCAAGATTTGCAGGAAATCTTCCGAAACAGATGTTTTTTTAAAGTGTTTATGAAGTAGATAAAGAAAACACATACATTTTATGTTTTCTGTTTAATATTTAAAATCTAAAGAACTGGAGAATACTAATCAAACAGAATTGAAACAAGAACAGATAAACAATCAAAGCTAATTTAAATTGTTCCTATTTCATTGATAAATAGTCTCACTAAAAAAAACAAAAAACAAATAGACTAACCTGTAGTTAATCAATTAAAATGAGTTTATGTCCTTGCACAATTCAAGCTCCTCGTTGTCCCTCCTATGAGGAAAACTTGTAATAGGATGGTGCTAACACTCCCAGAACAAATTCAAAGGTACTTTGGAACAAGAATATAACAGTAAACTAATAAATATACAGATATGGTGATCTTATAATGATGAACACTTATAATAAAAGAAACTTAATACAAAGCATTCATGTAATATATCATCAAATATCCAACATAAATCCACGATATTTAAATGAAATATTAATCACAAATATATTATAGGACTACAAATTACAGACATAATTAAAGTGTTGAGTAATATGAAATATCATACGATGATAAGACTACAGTTGTATAAACGTATTAACATTCCATAAGATAAAAGGAAAAACATAATGGGTAAGCGCCATGTTGGTCTAAAGCCAAGGAGTGAACAACCTCTCCATATTAGTCTTGAAAGTCATATGTCCATAATGTGTCCAAACAAAGATGTCTTCACTACTAAGAGTGAACAATATTTAAACTAGTTCAGGATTCAAATGCTCATATCATACAAGATAGAGTTGAATCCACAAAAAATAGATAATATTACAAAAATAGTGAAAATAGTAACCACTCATGCATGAATTGGTTTGTCAACAATAAACCAAAGTTTTATAAACATAAAAAGGAAGAAACTATTGAATATTTGAGTGTATGATTCAAAGTGTTTGCTCCATACAATCAACATCATAATCTTCCATTTCCTATAGATAGAAAAAACAATTTAATATTTAGATAACAATACTAATTATTATTCAAAAGAGATTAGCTACATAATCATAGATCATGTAGCTAGTCTTATTATTAGCAAAATAAATCAAATTAAATCTCCATATTTCGATTTTTCATAACAGAATCAAATAAAATCAAAACAAAATCATTTTACCATTTAGAATTTAGCAAGAGAAGGATCTGACAGTTCGGAATTTATAATGGCTTTGAAACTGGTTGAATTTTTTATTATAATATTCTTGGACTTCTTGAATCTTTTGTTTTCCCTCTTTGTATGTGCCTTCAATTCAAGGTTCTCTTTTTCCAATAGAGCATTATGATTAACCAAGCATTTTACTTGAGCCTGTAAGAGCGGAATATCTCTATAATAAAGCTCTCTCCAATCTAGGAAGTTGTCACAGTGCACTGGGGTAATGGCAGACCGGCGTGGAATACAGTCAACAATAGGTACTTCATTTTTACCTGTGGCTTGTTCCAGGTCATGACCAATGCCGAAAAAACCTTCTTTGTCTCTGATACACGGGGGTAAATTAGACATGAAGTCAAACTGTTCAACCTGGGTAACAACCTCTTTCCTGGGACACTGATTTTTTGGGTCTTCACGAGCCAAGAAATCATTTATATCTTGATCTGAACATTGATCATTGACCTCAATCATATCGATCGATCTCAGATGATCGCTCTTTCAATTTCTTAGGTTCCTAGAAATCAATCGACTAACATTCTTATTCCTAAAATTTAAATCTAAGCTCTGTGGTTTCTTTCCCTTGCGAAATTTCTTCACAATAGGTTTTTTACTATTGTTTAAATTAGATTCATTCACAGGCACAGGGTGATCTTTCCCTTTTAATTCATCAATTACATGTTCCAAACATCTTCTAGATGAAAACATACATGACAATTTCTTATCCGCATGGGTTTCATCAGCAATAGAAACAGGTTCATTAAATTATGATCCATTAAGTGAATTGAAGACCTGGCTTTTGGTCACTAATATGTCCAAATTGGGATTTACAATTAAATGAGGGATGACCGTATTATCGACCTGGGTGAAGCCATTTCGGCTCAAGAAACCCTCCCAACTATCATCGATTTTCAACAAGTGAGAAACCAACAGTATCTTAACGAGCCCATGATGAAATAGACTCGATAGAGCATTCATGATATTTTTCTTATAGCCCTTATACATTTTGTAAAGGCTCATTAACAGGTAAAATGGCATATTCAACTCAAACCCTATGAAAGCCATAAGAAACTGAATGTGATACAGAAAAAACAACCCATAACGACCTTCACATGTGACAAACTATTTTAAAATCAAAACGAGACTGTGCCATCTAGGTTTTATAAATGAAATGGGAATACCTTTTGTACAACAAGTGGATTTGCGGGAAGCCATGAATAAAATCCATGGGACATCCTCTATTTTAGCGTTCTTAAACCACCTCTCACATTTTAATGGGAGTCATTCCGCCCTACTTATGAAATCCTCTGTTATTTCTAACTCTACATCCCCGACCTTGGCCCTAAAACCGTCAAAAGTATGTGAAAAGGCCTATGCAACCTGGAGATTGTAGCCTTCAAACTTCTTGAGGAACACATCCCACCCATGAGCGTTCAGGTCATCTATAGCATTTTCATGGGACATAAGAGCTTGGCACCTATTTGGATCGATATGAACTATAGGTGTCGTTGCCACTGTGAAAAGGATACAACATATACCACAAGAGATAGGTTTGGGTTTCCAATGGATGAGCAGAAGAGAGAGGTCTAAGCGGAATGTAAAGGCACGAGAATTGTAGAGCTTGGGGGCTATCATAACTTGGACAGAAGAGTTATGGAAAACGAAATCCAGAGGGCTCTTAAAACTACAAACCATTCTCGCAATGAGTGTCAAACCCTTCAGAGTACAAGACTCCATGCGCATAGTGAATGGTCTCATTAATATTTGGGCCAACAAGGTTAATTGAAAACATAGGT
Source organism: Picea sitchensis (assembly GCA_010110895.2). Lineage (NCBI taxonomy): Eukaryota > Viridiplantae > Streptophyta > Pinopsida > Pinales > Pinaceae > Picea > Picea sitchensis. The sequence continues at coordinate 76,056 of SNQJ01S0027790.1, forward strand.
ACAACATGTCTGTACCAATTTACATGAATGATGAAATGACTTTTGAGTTTGTGAAAACCATATCAAATGTTAAGCTGGCGTTTTAATGAATTGGATCATTTCACAAATTAATTCAACGATTAACTATAAAACTAATGAATTCATGATACCCATAATACTACAAAGATTTTGATAGTGGATTAATCAATAAATTCATAAGACTTGAGTTTTAACCATATATGGATGCCTTTTAAAACGATATTTCTAAGGTAAAAGATATGAAAATTTGTCTAAAATTCAAATTTAAATTCATGCTTACAGTCATGAATTTAAAAAAAACAAACGAAAATGAAAATAAATAAATAAAAAATCAATAAGATAATATTAATCCAATCATCACTTCGAAACTCTGAAACATAAATATTTACAAATGAAAGGTGATGGCAGCTATAGAAAGATATTATTTCTTTGTGGGAACTTTGATTGTGATCGAAAATCATTGGTGGCTGCCAACAAGGTTCAATTAAGTTAGATGTGGAATCAAAATTAACTAATCGATGTAACACATCATGTTTATCCTCATTTGATTTCCTACATTCATTGGAAGGAAGAACAAGAGAAGTAAAGCATTCAATCGGATCTTCTGTTGAAGGTAAGTCCTCGATATGGAATATAAAACAAATTGACATGAATATAGCATAAAATTCATCAAGAGATTCATATGCGTGCATAGAAATATTTTCAATTCCTAAACACAATTTTTCATAATTATAATTTTGATGGGCCAACAAAAAAACATGCATAAAATGGTTCCATGAATTTATAGACTTACCTGGTATCACTTTGTACCGTTTTTTAGTCCGTCCTTGGAATGTGAGAGTAAACAACTTGCAAATTTCATTATCATTAGTGATGTCAAAAGATTTACATTCATCTATAAATTGATAAAGATGATCAAAAGTGGAAATTTTACTCTCACGATCAAACTTTAAATTAGACAAGGATTCAAGATGTTTTTTGGATATGTATCTGGTAGGCCTACATGAACTAAAAGCATGACCCAAAGTAGGAATGTACACAGTATCCATGATTAGTTTAAAAAAAAAAATAGAATAAGACTCTACACAGATAATCTATCTATGGCCCTGCTTTTAGCACCAAAAATGTTGATGGCCAAAATTGACAATGATAAACATCTGAGAAATCACCTGATCAGGGCCCCAATCAGACCCTTTTTCGTTTTAGATGGTGAGTTCAACTGGTTATAATGGGTCCAATTACCTATTTAAAAGTTTTTCTTCAGTAAATGGAGAATTAACTTGAAGCTTTGCTAAATCCTAATTGCATAAAAGAAAAATATTAATCTATCTCTATTCTAAGCCTAGACTATCCTAAATGAGATATAGAAGTAATTCATGATGTCTTATTTAGGAGAAAGAAGAATAACAAAAACTTGAGCATGATATAAAGGTAATCTATTAAGATATATAAGTAGTTTTTATAACCTAATAACGATTAAAATAAATACACATCAATCTTAACTCAGTAAATAATTACTAAGGAAAGATTAGATATATATACTCACACTCAATATGGAGGATTAAAATATATTGAACATGAGATAAGAAAGTTGTCTAAATAAAGAAACAGTTCACATTTAATAAAGACAAGGATTAAAGAAAATGCATATCAATAATGAATCTAGTAAATAGTTACTAAAAACTATAGATATGCATACTCACATTCAAATGTTAATTAACAAAGTCAAACTGATCATGAAAGACAACTTAGCAATGATTTTAAATAAACATGAATTCACATAACTAACAAAAGTGTACAGTATACGAACTCATACTCATCGAGAATGGAATTTTTCAAATGGAGAGTCTTTTGTGAATTCAAAATATGATAATAGTATCAAAATATAAATACAAACAAAATACTTGAGAGTCTTCTATCAATTTACAAAAGTCGACAATAGTGCACCAGTTCTATAATTGATTTCTAACTCAAAATAAAAAAATATTTCAAGAAAGAGTTTGTGATAGCACAAGTCTCTCCTTACCTAAGACCAACCTTCTTTCATTCTTTCATCCTCCAACCTCCTTTCTAATGTGTATTCATGCTTCTTTTATAGGTGTATGAGTTTGTTTTCCTTACCCTTAAGCTTAGGCTCCAATCTCTCCATCATAACTTATAATCCAAACAAATTGATTAAATCAATGAAAGTCAAATAAAATTTTGTTAAAATCTAGTTATGATAAAACTAAAACTAAAAAAAACAAATGTACTAAAATAAAAATTAAACTAAAAGATAAACTAATTCTAAAAAACAACTAGACTAAAACTAAATTAAATTAAAGATAAACTAATTATGTTTTTAAAAAAGAATGCCTACAGAATATACGATTTTGTAGCTATTCTAAATAAACAGAATTACAATGAAGAAAAAGTAAAACTATTATAAATAAGATAAAATTAAACTTCTCTTAAAGTAATTTAACATAAAAATGAGAGAACTAAAATCTTTTAACTATCTAAAACAAAATTACGTTAATTAAAAGTGAAATGGAATCTGAAATAAAATTCAACTAAAACTAAAATAAAACAAACCTAGAAAACTAAACTAAATTAATAATAAAAAGTAAAAACAAGGAAATAAAGCACACACTCATTCTCAAGGACGAAAAAAAATTGTTGTATGCCAATATTTCCATGGCCTGGTTCAATATTTGATGTGGATATGAATAGGCAATGTTGTGGCGTCATTAACATGGTAAACTTTTACTTCTTGGAAGATATGTGCTTTTGGCGAAACCCTCCTCCAATCCATGAATGATAACACTCCACGTTGGCTTTCATCTTTCCGGATGCGATCTTGTGGTCAAAACTATAGCAATTGAATTCAACTTATTTTACCTGTGAAAACTTTGGTGGAACCACTTCCTTACATTTCATGGCTTCTCTCCTTAGGGAGGTTATATCCCTACCATGTCCCCCCCCATAAAAATAGCCTTGTCCTTAAGACTTGAGATGAGGGAATTGTTGTAGAATGGTAGTTGGTTCTCAAGTGCCATCTACTAGAGTGGTATATTTCCATTGGACTAATACTTCCTTGATGATGCACTGGCGCAAATGACACTCGCGTTGGTCCAAAATTTCTTGTGGATGCAACCAAATGGAACCTTATTCATCCAACTCGGGAAGGTTGGTTTGAGTTTGACACTTAGTTCCAATCACCTTCTTTAAGAAAGAGACATGAAAAAAAGGATGGATCTTAGAATGACAGTGCAAATCCAACTGATAGTCCACCTATACCATACGCTTGAGAACGGTATAAGGACCATAAAATTTGAGTGCCAGTTTCTAAAAATGGTTAGCCTTGAGGGAAGTTTTCTTATAAGGCTGCAGTCGAAGAAACACCTAGTCTACTTCAACAAATTGATGTTCAGAGAAACCTTGATCTTCCTGTTGCTTCATGCAATTCTGGGCCATGACCAAATTTTATTTGAGGGTACAAAGAATAGCCTCTCGAACTGTAAGCGTTTGGTCAACTGCTTGGACCTTCGACACACCTGACAGGTATGAGAAAACTAAAGGTGGATTTTTTCCATATACTGCTTCAAAAGGATTCATGTGGGTAGTTGTATGGTAATAAGTGTTGCACCCCCATTCATCTAGTGGTAACCATTGAGCACACAGATTTTTCCTTTCTAATGCAAAACACCTCAAATACATTTTCAAACACTTGTTGACAACTTCAGTTTGACCATTAGTCTAGGGATGATAAGTTGTGTTGAGATGCAATTGGGTTCCCTATATCCTGAACAGTTCTTGCCAAAAATTGCTGGTGAAAGTGGGGTCTCGATCAGAAACAATAGAATGAGGCATGCCATGATGCTTGAAGACCTGATCCATGAAACGTTGAGCCACAATGGAGGCGGTAAATGGGGGTTGAAGAGAAAATAAATGAGCATACTTGGAAAGACCATCAATGAACACCATGCTGACTGGTTTATTTCCCGATTTAGGTAATCCCTCAATAAAATCCATAGAGATATCCCTCCAAATAACAGGTGGAATCAGAAGCGGTTGTAGTGTGCCAGGAGTTTTGACTATTTCTCCCTTGTGGCATTGAAAAACATCACATTCTGCAACAAAATTGTGAACGTCCTATTTCATACCATCCTAGAAAAAGGAACGTTTGACCCAGTCATAGGTTTTGGTAAACCCGGAGTGCCCAACTGTGGGTGTAGCATGAAGCTCAAAAAGTATCGTGGATTTAAGTTGTGATTGTTTACTTAAATACAAATGACCTTTGTAGTGAAGCTCATCATTGTGCCAATAGTACCTTGTGGAAACTGGAGAATTGGCCTACAATCGTTATATCAGATGCAAAATTTTGGGATCTTGTATCCGTTCCTGGCGAACAGCTTGGAGCCAATCTGGAAAAATGAAGGAGAGGGAAAAAAAAGACCCTTCATCTTCATATTTTCTTGAAAGTGCATCAACAAACACATTGTCTTTTCCTTTCTTGTAAATGATCTCATAATCATATCCAAAGAGATTATTCACCCATTTTTGTTGCTATGGGGAGGAAGGGTGTTGTTCCATAAAATACTTAAGGCTTTAATGATCTGTCTTAATTTGGAAGTGCTTCCCCAATAGATAAGGGCACCAAAGATCCACTGCATGCAGAATAGCCATCATTTCCTTTTCATAGATTGATTAGCCCAAATGTTGCTCTAACAGTTGTTTGTTGGTAAAGGCCAAAGGTTGACCATATTTCATAAGGACTGCTCCAATTCCTCTCCCAGAAGCATCACATTCTAGGACAAAAGTCTTTGTGATATCAGGAAGGGCCAGGACTGGAGTGGTGCACATGGCCTTCTTCAAGGTTTGAAAGGCCTGATCAACTATTGGAGTCCAAGTGTAAGAATTATTTTCAAGGAGAGCAGTGAGAGGTGTCGCAATATTTCCATAATTTTTAACAAACTTTCGATAATAGCATGTTAAACCCACAAATACACGTAAAATTTTGAGAGTCTTTAGGCAAGTCAATTCTTACATAGCTTCAATCTTCTTAGGATCCACCTTAACACCTGCCTCTCCAGCAATATGACCCAAGTACTCGACTTTTGAGGCGCAATAATCACATTTAGATTGTTTGAAGAAAAGTTGGTGATGAGAGAGTAGATGTAGAACTCGATCCACATGAGAAAGATGGGCTATCCAGGTTTTACTATAGATGAGGATATCATCAAAGAAAAACAAGACAAAATGATGGAGAAAAGGATGGAAGACATGATTCACAAGGATTTGGAAATTGAAGGGAGCATTACACAAGCCAAAGGGCATGAAAAAAAACTCATAGTGGCCCTCATGAGTTCAAAATGCAGTATTAGGAATGTCTACCTCATTCATGCATATCTGGTGGTAGCTAGAATGAAGATAAAGTTTAGTAAATAACTCGGCACCACTCAATTCATCCAAGAGGTCATCAATGAAAGGAATGGGAAATTTGTCTTTAATGGTGATTTTGTTGAGGGTACAGAAGTCAGGAAACATGTGCCAAGAGCCTTCTTTCTTAAGGTCCATGACCACAAGAGAAGAGTAGGGGCTCATACTAGCATAGATAACACTTGTAGTGAGCAGTTCTTGAACAATTTTCTTAGTTTCATTTTTCTAGGAAAAGGGATGACGATAGGGATAAACATTGGGAGGAAGGATGTCGGGGATGAGGGGAATTGAATGATCATAAACACCATAGGAAGGAGGAAGTCCCTGTGGAGTGGAAAAATAGTTTGATGTTTGGAGAGGATGGATTGGAGGTCCTATGGAACTGAGGGTGTCTAAGTGGCGTGAATGGCATGGAGTTGCGCAATAATTCCATAGTGAACTTTTTTGAGGAGATTTTCCATGCGATGGGAACTGATGACCTCTGAGGAACTGACAGTGATGCCTTGGAACGTATATTTTTGGACCTCCTAGTTGAATTGCATGGTTAATTCCTTAAAATCCATGAGAATGGGACCTAGAGTCCTTAGCCATTATGTACCTAACACAATGTCGCAACCTCCCATACTGATAGAAAACATATGATATTTCATGTGGTACTGGCCAATTCGGAGATGCACATTTTCACAACGCCTCGCACATTGCATGGACCCATCATTGGCAATCATGATTTGAAAAATATTGACTGCACGGATATAGCAATTAGTTTATTGGGCAATGCGGCGATGAATAAAAATATGGGTGCTTCCACTGTCAATAAGGATGATGACCTTCTGATGCTTAATGTAACCAATTATCTTGAGGGTTTGGGGAGAAGAGAACCCAATGAGAGCATTCAGGGAAATGATCATTTCAACTTCAAGAGGGTCGAAGGGTGGGGTCATGTCAGTGGGTTCAGGTGACTCTGCCATAGGGGGGGCCTTGACATAGTATTTTGAAACATCCTTGGAGATGTCCATAAAAACATTTCGTTCCTTACACTTGTGCCTAGGAAAATATTTGTCATCAAATTTAGAAAAAATTCCTTTGATTTGGTGTTTATCCATTTTTTCCCTGGTCAATTTTTTTATCTTTAGTGGAGTGGAAGGAGGAGTGGGAGTGACTGGTTTAGGGAGAGGAATAAAGGAGGGTTTCGGGTTTGAGAAGAGACAACCTTTTGTGCTTCCTTAGCTCTTGTAGTATCTTCCACCCAAATCTGAGGCCGATCCATGAGGACATGGGCATGAATATCAACCTTGATGCCACTGATAAAACATTCTCGAAAAAAAGCATCAGACATGCCCTCTGTATGAAAATCCAATCGCTCAAAAGTGGATACAAAGTCTTCCATTGTGCCAGATTGTTTCAACTTTTTCAAATGGCCTAAATGGTTGGTGTCAATGTCAAAGTGTTCATAAATAGTTTCCACAAATTGTGTCCAAGACACATACCCTTAGTGGGAATTTTTTCTCCATTTCCACCATTGCCAACCTTCTTGATCTATATGGAGAGCACCATATCAGATTTTTTCCAACTCATCTGTAATTCCATACAAAGAGAAATAATGTTCCATTTAAGTTACCTAGCTAGTGGGATTTGAGTCATCAAATTTGTTCACATCCACATGTGGAAGGCGTAGGTCATGTTGAAAGTGATGAAGCTGAAAAGTATGGGAATTAGAGGAAGTTTCACCTTTGGAGTGAAAAGGTGGGTCAAAAAAGGGAAGATCTGCAGGGATATTCATCTTGGCGCAGATCATGGTAGTGAAGGATGGAAGTTGGGTAGCGAGGTCAAAATTGGCATCTATGGAGGAATGCATGTTTTTATTGATGGTGGAAAAATTGGCACTGAGTTGTCGCACTTCCTATAGTGTCTCTATGAAATTAGAGGACAAGGAATTGAAGCGAGCTTCCAAGTCTTGGCTACGAGTGTGGGCCATGATGAAGAGGGATAATAAAAAGGGATGGGTGGTACCACACTAAAAATGGGTTATGGGTGAACTGTATCATGAAAATCAAGGCGACGAGGGGAATCTAAAGGAGTAAGGCCCAAATAAGGGTGTTGGAAGGGGGTCAGTTCCATGGGAAAAAAACAATTGTTGAAAAATGATAGGTATGATTGTGATACGGGCGAATAGAGGAATCTAATTGGATAGGACTCAAATAATGGTGCCAATAGTATCTAGACTCTTTTTTCTTTACTTATGTGGAGCTATACTCCGATTTGAAGAATACTGCAGTGTTGAAATGCCCAAATTCTTAACAAGAAGAAATGTGTAGTAATTTTGCAACCTGAATGCAGGAGGAATAGTTGTGCGGCAATAGATCTTGTTTGTTCTATTTTTTTTCCATCACAAGGGTTATGGTATGAAGGGTGTCTACAGACAAGGGTTTTCCCTATGCTATAGCACTCTAGTATACATGCGGGGTCCAACAGTAGTACTCAGCCCAATATCTCAGGGCACCAACTAAGGAGGTTGGACCCTACTCTTAGTCATACTACCTGACTACTCAGGTACTAGAGAGAATCTTCTTGAGTTTTTTTCTCAGTGGCACTATAGAAGTTAGGTGGTCGATCGGTTTATCTATGGAGGGCTTCAGGAGATATAGGTCGATATGTATACATGTATTGTCTGATGCACAAACACTTGAAGGGGTATCAACAAAGGTTACAAGGGTGGCCAACATATGTGCACTTAAGTAATTGTATTTCCTATGTGGATGACTTCCTGACTGCAGGTTTATGCGCATAACGACATATCTATGTAGCTTTAAGATGTCAGAATACGTCTTTACCCTGAAAAAAATAAACCCACAATTTTCTTCCAAGGAAAGTGATATGATGCCACTTGTAGTATTCCACATATAAAATAGTATACATAACAGAAATATTTCAGCTAGAAATGGCAGAAAAACAATGATATAACCATAAAAATAACATAATAATACAAGAATAACACCAGAAATAACACCTTGATTAATGATAGAAATGTTCACTTGCCTCTTTGAAGGGGAAACCTCCAGTAGAGAAGAGCTCTATTACAATAATATCCAAGAAAAAGCTTCTCATACCCTCTACTCCTATTTATACTAAATTTGTATATCTAAAAGAACAATCTAGAGGAATATCCTGCTAGAAGCGGAAGCTTCTATTAGGTCTTATTACATTTGACTTATTTTTCCTTATTGTTGTTAGGCCTTATTAATATTGGCCTTTATTACATGGAAATATATTATTCTACCTACGTGAGGGGTAGGGAGGTTAGGTCCCTAGCAATGCATGATGGTAAATCAAGTAAATGCATCATTCAGTGATCTTAAATAAAAGAATAATAATTCATTCATTCATTGATCATCACACTAAAAAATATCAAAAGTGATTCAAAACAAGTGTTATAAACAAGGTAGGAACCAAGTAAAAAAAAATGAGTGGCACATCTAATCCCCAATCATCATTCTCAAATAATTTCAAACCATCATTCCTCCCTAACCTACTTCCATATTCCACACCATAGTGTTTCCTCTATTGGACAATGTCGGAGCATCAATAACATTGACGAAACCCATATAGAAACTATAAGAGGAAGTTCCACCTATCTTCACTAAGATTCCCCAAAAGGAAAATAGAAGTCTCCATCATGCGTCTATGGGGAACGTGACTTAACATATCCCTCCCACAACTCAAATTTTTAGAGAATAAATGTTGGACTATACCTCCACCCCTCCTAATAAAATTAGGTTCAACATAATAATCGATGGGAAATACATCCACCCTTCCTGATAAAACTAGGGTAAACACCCTATATTGAGCCATATTGTGCATCTATTGTTCTAAGAATCACCTCATTATACAACCACTCTAGGAAATTTGTGTGTCCTATCAAAACCACACTTACCACAAACCATGGAAATATTTGAAATCATTTAAATTAAATCATAAGTAAAACTTATAGTATACATTATTTTTCTAATGTATAAGACATCTAGTTTACCTTATCACTATAGTCATTTGACTATTACATAGCTCGTCATGATGTAGGTTATCTCACCAATAACTCATATCCATGCACAAACATCACATTTTCATATGATAATCCATATTTGTATTAACATTCAATTAACAAATGTATGTGTATTTACACCATGCCTTACATCTATTATACACTCACAACATAATTTTGAATTGGTATCCATGTACCAAAATTCCACATTTTGATTTTCTTGGTTAAACAAATCACATAAGTATAATTATAATTTACGGCCATTCACAATATAAGGAAAGTCACTACAAAATTATTTGTGTATTCCTAGATAATAGACCTAGTGTTATATAGGTCCCATTGGACCTTCACTTGATTCAAAACATGTTGAGGCTATTATTATATCAATTGTGACTAACCCTATTTAGAAAACACATTACAATGTCTCGAATCCATTTTATTACTAATTGTAATTTATTTAATGTGAAGACACACTTCTCTTATATATTTCTTCTCCMTAAGTTCCATATATGACCCCCATATTTAAARTATATCCTATTGGTTTGACCTCCTATCAAAACCTTAGATTATCACTSGTTCTCYAGTTAAGTGAATYTTATATTAAYATCTATATAAATTTCRTTAAGTCACACATACAATACCATTTGGGATATCTTGATAATTATAAACAATCACCATTGAMTTTSATTATCACTCTAGCTCAACCATACATATGCCATCACTCATGATATTAACACACACAAAATTTCCATGCTYAGGAAATTGACTAAGATACTACTAATTGATTTTCATGTGACATCGACACTTCATGGTTGTTTGGTCATTTTCCTCAATCTCACTCTCTTCTTAATTCATATAAATTATATCCCGACCAAGGAAACGTCATTTCTAGGTTCCTCTTCATCATTGGTAAGGCACAACATGCTTTCTACAAAAAAAACTATTATAAAACATGCCTATACTTGAAGGGAACCATGTCAACACATCTAGTTGTTTCATAGAGAAAATTCTTCTTAGTGAACAAGTAGTTGCTAAATCTATTAATGTGTTTGTGGATGTTTTCTCCTATTTAGACTAATCACCCCTCTTACGAGGGACTCGTGCATAATAATACATGACACTCCATTTCAATCTCTACTTCCAATAAAATTTATGCTTCCCTTCCCCAAAGGGAGACTCCCTCTTCATAAAATGTTCTATTTGAAGCAAATTAACCCCTTTCATGGGAACTCTCTTCATTATTTGTTATTAATAAACTATCATCAATTAAGGTAATTTTGACATGTCTTATTAATGTTACATATCCTTCACAAGATGTAGCTAAAATCCACTACTTTGGTATGATCAAGTCAACTCATCAATCAAACATGAGTTGGCTTAACATCAATTTGGATGATAAAAATTGGTTGATATACTCCATCATACATTATGATATAGTAAAACATATTTCCATGATGTTACATGTATAGTTCTAAAATCGAGTTCTAGGTTCATAATATAGGCCCAGTTATAGTATCCATTTGAATGTTCGTAAGAACGTGGAACTAAACACAAACACCTACTGCAATGTTATGTTGTCAACATCACCATACAAACCCATATAATTATTAAATACAACCCACAAACATTGCTATGGTAGGCTCGATACTATAACCTCTCTGGGGTCAAGGATATTTCCAACTCGCACTTAAGTACATAGGTTACCCAATTATATAAGTTGGGCTCCAACAATGGATAAATTTTCATTACATACAATACCAAATTCTCCATTAATTATGTAGGTTTTTGTTGGCCAATAGTAAATTTCCACATGACCTTCACTCTCTGGAGAATAAGTATCACCATAAAGGCATAGATCTTCTAACATGCACATCATATAATACACAAGAATTAAGAGTATGAACCCATCAATAGTTGTTTCTCATAATCATAAATACCCTAGGGACTTTAAAATCCATTGACCTCTTCATGAAGCCAACCTTTTACTAGCTTGCAAGTTGTCAATGTATTTCTTGTAACAATGAGGTATCCTTTACTCTTAGCATTGCTAAGTTTAGACCTCTCTAGGTGTTACTACAAAAGCCATAGTTAGCACTGTAAAGGTTATATTCTCCCTTATTATCAATACAAGCCATGCTTATGTTTAAGTTTTCATTCAAATTAGGTTTACTCATGGTCTTCCACTTGCTTACTAAGTGGAGGATGACACCTCAGGCATACGTCATCCATGTTTCCCATATCGATAAATTGATTTCTAGGATAAAATATTTGTTTCAGTACATCACTCCAACCTTAAAACATGTCAAGTTGGACTTGTATGGTTAAAACATAATTAATTATAATGTGCACTTAAAGTTCTCTATTCCATACTCCAACTTGTAAGGGTTAAATAATGCTACACTTACAATTGTTGACTTGCTCATAATGCCATGTAATTTTGGCAATGCTTTGAATGCATTAAATCTCATCATGAAACACACTTATATGGTGACTTGGCTTGATTGTCAATGCTTTGTCTTGACTCTTAGTTAAGAGAATTAATTGAGTTTCTTTATGAGTTTCATTGTAGTTCTAATCCTCACTCATCGCTCTTGTGATGTGATGGATTGATACTCCTGAAGCCCCATTATTTCCATAATGGGACGTTAAACAAGCTATAGAGATAACTACATAAATCTACACACCACAACTTAAAATATATATCTATAGTTTAAATATATATACATAAATCAATTTGCATTGAGCTATTTGATTAATTCTAATAATGTGCTTCACTATTGCTTAAATTTTTTATATGTTTGACTCACATGATGCTCTCATTATTAAACACTCCCTTGCTTCAACCATAGTGTATTTGTCATACATGTCCTTTTTCCATCAATAGCTTTATCATGGCTTAATAAAGTAGAAATTCAAAACATTAATTTGTTGCTTCTTAATCCTTTATTAGTATTATTGTAATGAGATTTCCACACAAAAAAATTCTCATAACTGTAAAAGAGAACTTGGAAAGTTACCATGTTTACTCAATGTTTTTATTTATTTGTTATGATTGTTTTTATTATTTATTTTTACCCAAAAAATCTCATAATTCTAAAAGAGAACTTGAAAAGGTACCTTATTTACCCAATGTTTTTTTTTATTTGTTTTTATTGTTTTATTTTTTATTTTTTATTTATTCTTAATTCAAGAAAGTATTGCTAACTCAAAATTTTCTATTTTACAATTTGAAATAAATAATAAGAAAAAACTCAATAACTTTAGTCATCCACGACATGTTCTCAACGGAAATTTTACTATTATAATTGGGTGTGTTATATGCTTATACTTTTCATTTATCCTTATTTACAACCAGTTATTAATTAACTTAATTTATATGATATATATTGTCCATCATTACCTCTCTTCATTAAGGGAAACAAGGGGGGAGTCTCCTTGATCTTAGAGGAAAATATTCATATCGTTTTCTTATGGCCTCGACTAATTATGAAACAACTTGGTAGAAGCATATGCTCTCTTGTCTAAATTTACTCTTTCTAAGGAAGAAAACTTTAGGTCCTTCTTAGTTTTCAAGGATTCAATGATAATCATTAAAATAATGATCGACAAATCAAACACTAAGGGACACAAACTGAAAACTTTCATTGCTCAGATCAAGCATGAATCCATATATTTTGTCAAAGTCTCATATTACCACATTAAACGAGACCTAAACGAGGAAGTTGACCATTGGTCTAAACAATACACTAAACTAAGAGATGGAACCTTGTTAAAAATTGGGGGTCATGAATCCATGTTTATACCCTAAGTATCTTGGTTAAGTGAGTTCTCATTCGCATTTACTAAGCATTTGAGGGAAATATTTACAACGTAGTAGTGAATCATTGGGATGGGTGAATAGAAGATAAATATTGCTCCTCACAACATGTGAAATGCATTATGGTTCATGTGAATTAAATGCATAGTTGATGTTTGGTACATGATTTTTGCGATAATGGCTTGGACAAGGTACAGATTTGGGTGCAATTACAACTGGTCTAGAGGTGTGCCTAGCCATATGGTGAGTAGTTCAATAAATCTTGGGTGGTTTTTCATCCTTTACTTTCTTTAGATTTTTTTTACTCACACAATGGAAAATTATAAAGCCAACGTGGTGGGGATTCCCTCTTCTATGTCTCTTATACCTTTTTGCATTGGTTTCTTAGTTTGTCTATGTTATGGCTCTCTATTTTATTCCTTCCCCTTTGGGTACATTCCCTCTGAAATTTTTATGAGAGGATGAAGTGTTTTTTGAAAACTGGAACTTGTGTGTCAGTTTATGTGTTTCAATTGGGAAGGTTTGTAAGATAATAGCGATGGAGTTTGGAGTTTGACCCCTCGGGAATCCCTTCTCTTTTCTTATAATTTTTATCTTTGGTTACCAAGTTATTTTTAGACTCAAGGTATTATTCTTGTTTTCTCTATCATTAATTCAAGTGATTTGAAAATCCTCAGTGATAGATTGGTAACTATAAAGGCATAGAATTTTAGTGTAGGTTGGGGAATCCATTTCAAGAGATATTGTGCTTGGACCTTGGTTGTAGGGTTAGAAATTTTTCATCATCCTCATATTCTGGAAAAGTGATTTTTCTTTTCGGTACAATGTCTTCCTAATTAACAATTTGGGTTCTAATTTTTGGGCTCATAGAATTTTTGGTTGTTTCCTCCATGTCTATTTAAATGGAAATCATTGTGTTACCTTTTCCTTTCCACATCAACTTTATTGTGCAAGTTTGTCCAATATGGAGAATAGGGATGTGCATGAGTTTATAAGAGTTGTGAGGAGACTTGAAGATCACGTTCAATCTATCAGAAGAACATTGCTCTTAGTGTCTTCTAAAATAATTGGACTTGAGCACTTATGTGCTAGCCATCAAGAAAATATTATGATCATGTTAGTGTTGTAGAGGAAAGGGATTGATATCCTTGAAGCAAATTGAAAGATGATTCACAATATAGCAATACACAAGAAATATTTATCAATGGAATCAATGTAATGCACCCCAAATTTATCTACAAGAACAAATTATAGAGAGGAAACAACTATGAGTCTTGTTGTCAACTACATTATAAGTCTGTCCAATATTTTAACCATTCGTTGCTTTACTATTGTCAAACATTCATTACTTGACACAAATCTTTGATTCAATTTAAAAATTTATTTAGACTATTAACCAAAGAGAGGAATTTACTACTCGCACTATAATGAAACCCTTTCATAAACATTCTTACGTTATTCTTGTCGTACCATGATGATTTTCCTCCATAATAGTTGTATTCCTAAAACTATAAGAAAAACCCTAATCTTAACCTATAACATTTAAGTTATTCCATAATGCCTAAACCCATATTCAGGTCATGAATCATGGGACCACTTGATAAAGGTAGTTATACTTAGTTACAATGTTTAACCGACATATATGACACATGTCCTAACCATGCATTGTTCCTGTTAACCAACAAGGTAGAAGATAAGATGGATCATTATGACACAGCGGGTGACAAGTCAGACTTGCACTTCAGAATTTACGACCTGACACTCGTTCTTTCTCACATTAAAAGGGTTGAAAAACATTTAAAATGATTACCTACCATGTACTCTGGGTTATGACATTCCAGGAAATTACCCAAATCCAGGCCCTCCACTTCCCTGGTTTCACATGGAAATCGAGGGGGGTACTCCATCACCCTTACACTCTGAATGAAGGGTTTGAGGTGCCATTACGCTTGACACATTCGTCCTCATACCTAGTTTTCGTTAGTCTTTCCTCCATGGAGTTCTCCCTACGACTTGGTTACTCTATAGAGCCTTCTCGGGAGTAAAATATATACAATAGTATGCCTATGGAAGTTGAATGCTCTATAACCGGTAAGGTTTTCTACCCATAATAGTTTGGATTCAAAAGAGACTATGATATTGTGTTTTGTTTCTCTGTTTAAAATTTTATAGCACTTGCCTTATGTATTGTTGAGTTCTCCCAAGTTTGAAACTATTGGTTGGAGCACCATTGTGTGTCGTTTGGTACATAATCAAATACTTTAAGTTTTGTTTTTTCTCCCAGCTGAAGTTTAAACGAGGGTATTAACGACCCTGTGAGCTATTAACAATGAGGTTTAGAGAGTGGGAAAGAGACTCTGTCGCTTTCTCTTGAGTTTTTTCATACTGCTTGTTCCCTCGCCATGTCCACCCGTCAAGCCAATTCATGCCACAACCCAAGGTTTAACCATTATACTTGACTATAACCCTCGACGCTCATTGTATTACATTTATACCATGATCCTTGATGTTTTTTCATAGATGCTTTATGTTCGGGACCGGTCTACTCGGTGCGATGAAATGTTGATACAATGGTTTCTTTAAATGCTATCTCTATTCTTTTGTAGTTACTCACTGATATTTTTATCTCCCTAACTAATAGGTCTTCCCGAGTTCGATGAGGAAACGTGTAGATCTATCTCCTTCAAGGGTTGTCGTTATCTCTATGATTCTTTCACTTGATATTTAGATTTTCCTAATTTGAAATTTGTCTGTGTACTATGAGGAAATACTTGTAGATCCATCTCCTTTTAAAGGGGTTGTTGTTGTCTCTGTAGTTATAATTATAATTGGTTTTCCATGATTATTCTCTGTAACCATTCTTCGTGAATACTTTCGGTAATTAGTCTTTGTACTAGCATTGGTATGTACTTCTCTGTAACTACTTATCGCAATTACCCTATGTGATTCTTACCTCTGTATTAGCATTGTAAATACTCCTCTGCAATTTTTCTTCGAATTACTCTATGTAATTTTAACTCTGTATACAACTGGTAAAAGATTCATTGTAACCAATCTTTGCAATTACTCACTATAATGATTTTATCTCCATATGGGGCTTCGATGTAACTAATTTTTTCCATTACTCTCTGTAATTTTTATTTGATTTAATTTTATGGATATGCATTTTGATGATGGGTATGTTTTCTTGCAAGGGAACCCATCAGCCTATTGTGCACCCACTCCTCCTACCAAGTCACGGACTTCACTTTGCAAGGATCAAAGGGATGGCCAGTCCTGAGACAAGTAAATTCCATGTTCTCATCTTCTTTTATCTTATTCCTTTTATTATATTAATATGGTATTGTAATCCTATACTCGTTTCCCTTTTGGAGGTTAAACTCGGATGCCGCGATTCCGCCAAGGGAGAACGACCATATTGGAAAAGTTCTTTGGGTTCCACTACAACATGCTCTCTTGCTAAGATTTCCTTCTTCAGAGCAACTGAAGATTTACGATTTTCTTAATATATAATAGACAATTGATGTAGATTAAATATTCTTTTGAAAGTTACCAGAGTTTTATTCGGGCATGTATAACCCTGTCTGTATTCATATTTTACTTGGAAAACTACAATGGCTTTGTATACAACAGTGACCTATCAATTTGCATAGATGAATTTGGTATTAACGATCTCTGGGATTTATTGTATCAGATAACCATTTTCATTAAAGTATATAAATATATATCTATATATGGGACTTTTAAATCACTTGTTTTTGTACTCCATTAAGATCACATGAGTCTTTCTTTATTGAACTAGTTCGAATTATATATGAAGAAGTAAAACTACATAGTTTACTTATTTTTCTTCGATATAATTTGATTNATATATATATATATATATATATATATATATATATATATATAGCATCAACCATATAGCACTTCAGAAAATGAAAGTGCATAGTTAAGATACATATCTAAACAATCGATGATCGGAAAACAAATGGAACAACCACGTTCCACCCAACCGTAGATACAGAACAACCACGATTTACTTGTCCTAATCACCCCCTAGCATGACCATGACTCCATAAGGAAAAACTGAGCATCACTCTTTAGCCTCTGTCTCATTGAACAGTTCAGAAAAAAAAAAATTCCTCACCCCATAGGTGCTCATAACAACAAAATAGTTTCTTTTCCCCAACCTACTAAGCAACATCATGCCTCCCACATATGTTGTTTTTATCTCATGCCTAAGACTTTCCATTCTTTTCCCTCCTTTGGTAATTCAAAGCTTTACAAATCCTTGATTTCTAGGGGTTTCTAGTGACAGAACTCAACTTCTAACACTTGTAAAAATCAACTATGAGTAACTCAACCTTGTTCCCCACTCATGGAGTCATAGTCAGTTATTTTTAACCTGGTTGTTCCATCTATTCTCCCACATTAAATTTATTAAAAATGTTTGTCTCATACATGTGTCCATCAAAAGAGGACAGTTGGCAAGTCAAATGTTTATCCAATAGTCATAAAAACATAATTACATACTTCAAAAATCTAAAATTTGAATTTCCAAAAATGGAAATTTATTTTGAGAATAACAACTTTGAAATAATTTAATTTTGAATAATTCAAGGATATCACATCCTCTCCCCCTTGAGTATAAAATTGTCCTTAGTGTTCAAATCGCCTGTTGGAACAGAATTGGATAAGATTTCCGCATATCTTCTTCCAATTCCCAAGTAGCCTCCTCAGGACTAAAGTTCTTTAATTGAGTCATTTTGTCTTTGAGTCCTAGGAAAACCTATGATGAACTCCATTGAAATAATTCCCCACTTCCATTCAAGTATGGGAAGAGGTTGTAACAGATGTTGGACACACCTACCACACTTAGAGTGGGGGGGGGTGAATGAGTGTGGGGATCTTTTTCCCAAAGCTTCCCTCTCTACATAAAACTCCTTAGTTAATATTCAACATTTACTCATTACCTATTGCTATCATTTATAACTAGTTAGATGCGAACACATATCAGCAATATATCATTAACAAGTCATCACCATAAGGAACACAAAGAACACAAGATGTATATAAAAATTTTCTTTTTATTATGGACAAAAATTTGGGGGTTTCCCAACAACAACTGAATAAAGTACAACTCTACAAGAGCACCAACTCTATATGAAAGACTCAGCTTACATTCTCAGCACCAACTGAGATGAGGCAACAATCCTCAATCGATATCAATCAGTCAACGTGTATGTGACCTGTCAGTAGTGCAGTCAGTGTGTGTACGCGCCCTGGCTCAATACAGCCCGCGTATGCACACGGCTAGTGTATACAACAACCTGTGTATACCTTCTAAGATGTTAGGCTTTGTCCTTCAAGATCAACTCAAATTATCTGCAATCAATATATCATTCTCTTAACTCTCTGACTGTCCAATCTGACCACCATCCAGTCACAACTTCTCCAAGCTCTCCAATAGATTGCTCACGCTCCACAATAAATAAATATGAATGTTATCTTAAAAATGTATAAGTATACCATAGCAATCATGTCACCACTAAATGACAATAGTACTACTCACTCCATCAACCAAATCAGCCAAACTGAACCACATCATAGAAGCCATATCAATAATTCCCTAAGAATTCACAACACATCAAACAATAGTCTCCATCAAGATAATAGTGTAACCATACCTATGTCTCAGTGGCATATCTAAGCCCGTAGAACGCAGATCTGGAACCTGCTTCATCATCCAAGAGCTTAGCACCAGATCAAACACAAGTCTTCATCATTCTATCCACCGTACATGCCCTATCCTCATACATCCCATGTATGTACATGCCCTGGCCCATTACAGCCCACGTACACCTCAGAAACTAGGGTTTCTGAAGCTCCAAGACTTTTTCCATCAAGATCTCTGATATTGCCGAAACTTTGAAGCGTCCATGAGATCCTCCTCTCGCTTTCTTTCTAAGAATAGATCTTCAATCATGGTCAAGAGATCCATACCAAAGATGCTCTCACAAGAAGTTCTTACAAGAAACTCTCCATCAATTACTCCAAAAGATATTCTCACAAGAAGCTCTCCATTGATCCACACAAAATATTCTCTCCAAAACATGTACACTTCACAAGATATTCTAGCTTCTTATTTATACTTTCATCCTCTAGGTCACTTAACCCATTTTTAGGTCACTTAACCTATTTTCCTTATTTTAGGGTTAACCACTTTCCATAAATATAAAGTTCTCCAATATTTTATCATTTAAATATTCCTTCTTGATTTTTTCACTTCTTTATTATTTAAATAACGATTTCTTCTTTTAGGTCACCTTGACTTCTTTGACCTCGGGGGCTTCAAGTCTTCATATGGGGGTCCTCCAACTTCATAAGGCCATAAATATCAAACCGTGAGGAGTTATGTGACATTCCACATACCACTGGAAATGGCATGACAAGCACTATCCATCTAGGATAGTTTCACCAACAACTTCATTGGTCTTCATCTCATTATTTCACATACAAGCATGGTTCCTCCAACCATTCTTCTAGGCTAACTCAATCCACAAAGCGTTTTCCCATGAGGTATTTCACCATAAGGGAACCACTTTGTATTTCATCCATTTATGCACCTTATCAATCATGATAAGACAATAATGAGTCATCTTTTCATCAAACAAACTATGCATCATCATGTATCAATGACAACTCATTGATCCATCTTCATCTATGCATCATATCAATGATCCATCTTTATCAATTGGTTTCCA
>SNQJ01S0027791.1:15008-44774 GCA_010110895.2 Picea sitchensis
CAAAGTAGCTCCCAACATGACAAGTGTCAAGTTGGGAACATGCGTACATATAGATTGGACTTAGTTCATTTTCCCATGATTCCATCATCATTCGGGGACTCATTCAGCTGTCCACGGTACCATTATGTTACTATCAATGTATGTGTACCTGCATCGATACTTGTATCTATAAATAGTTAGCTTGGGAGTTTGACTGAAGAAGCGGGTTTCCAGGCCCATGGGATACTGAAGAGGCGGGTTGTCAGGCCTGTGAGCAATTCTCTCTAGGTGAGAGAATTGTTGGGAATTGATTTCCTGAAGGTGCCAAACTACAACTACAGAGCTCTAAGACTTCCTGTCCAGCCTGTTGTTGAAGCCCAGAAAGGAAGTGGGGCAACCGAAGGACTGTTGAGCAGAGAAGGGGAACACTTCCTGGAGTGGGACGGGCATGTGGGGAATGAGGGACTGTAGGCTGTTAGTTTGATTTGGCACCCGTGATGGATTTTTTCCTATTGTCTGAGATACATTATCCTAGTTATGAATCCCTTTACTAGGGTGGAGTTTAGTCTCAGCTCGAGGGTGACCCACTGCTGAGAGTAATGAACAACGTGGTCTAAGGCTGGGAGGTTTGTGGAAGGTCTACATGCAGTTGGTGATATTTTTACCAAGATAAGTGTCAATTGTGTGTTAAATTACATGTTGCATTATTATTTATGCGTTTATTTTTATGGGGTTTTACTGTGTGTGTTGCATGTGCATTTTTATTATTATTCTGTATGAATTTGTACATTTGCAGAATGTATTTGTCTGTCTTAATTTTTATATATAAAGTTCTGCAAGAGTTTCTGTGTGTATATTTTCTAATTTGTATACAGTTCAGAAAATTTTATTTGGCATAGCCCAGTTGGATGTTGGGGATGTTACAGGAGTTATGGAAGATGTTCAAGGATCTTACATCCATGAGGAAGAGGTCATAGGTCTACATGTCAACATGGGGAATGTTGAGATAGAGTCAAATGGAAGAAGATATAGGTAGGATCCTATCACTGTGAGAAGCCTACATAGAGAAGTGCAGAGATATAGAGTTTATAATGAAATGATTATGAAGTCACGGGAAGAGATAATTCATAGCTTGAATATGTTGCATAAACAAGTCAACAAGGACTCTGACACCAAGCAAGCAGCTAGTGTTAGACAAGTGTCGACATCCAAATCCCATAGAAAAAGGGATTATCATGGAAATGATAGGAATTCAAGCAGCATGAACAAGCACCATCATTCTCCAAGACAATCCACTAGAAAAATTCATGCAAGTTCAGGGCTAGGGAGTAGTCCAAGTGTGTCTCATATTTGGAGGAAAAGAAGAAGGCCCGAGGTGGAAATCTTGCAAGGTGAACTCCAGAAAATAAAGACACCAACTTTCAATGGTGAGCACATGAAAGCAGAAGAGGTCGAGGCCTGGATTTTGGCAATGAAGAAATATTTCCAACTTCATGATTACCCCTCCTGAGTAGAAGCTAGAATTTCCACCTGCCACTTGCAAGGAAAGGAATCCATGTGGTGGAATCACCTTAAGCAAGCCAATAACCTGGATGAGAAGAGGATCTCATGGAGGTAGTTCAAAGGATATTTCCAGTAGAAATATTTGTCCAAACATTACTATTAAAGAAAGATGAAAGAGTTTTTTGAACTCACATTGGGAACCATGACAATGGAGGAATATGAGAAGAGATTCTTTGAAGGAGAGAAATTCATCTTTATGAGCATAGCAAAGGAAGGCCAGTGTTCCAAAAGGCTTGGAATGGCAAGATGAAAGGGGAAAAGTATCAAAGGTAGAAAGGTTTTAAGCCACCCATTTCCATGAATAACTCCCAAGAAAATTAGCAAGGACAAACAACCCAAAATGAGCACAAGAATGCAGATTCATTTGGGAAAAGGCCAAGGTAGCAGCCTGTACAATGTTGGGGATATGAGGGAAATCATTTATATAGGGACTTCCCTCACAAAGGAGAAAGAATGAGGATTTTCCACAACATTCAAGAGGATGAAATGGTGGAATACATGGGAGGAAGCATGTCAAGAATTTATGCATCCTTGGACAACAACCAAGCGGAATATCAATCCCCCATGATTGAAGTGGAAGGTAAGATTGATAACTAGCCCATAGCAATTTTAATTGATTCTGAAGCTAGCCATATTTACATAAATGTTAACATTGTTGAAATATTTCACTTGCAAATGAGTAAGCATAAGAAATATTGATTAATTCAGTTAGCCACAGGGGCTAAGAGGAAGAACAATGAGTTGGTTAAAGATTGTCTAATAGACATGAATGGACTCAACACAAAGGTCGATGTAAAAATCATACCATTGGGTTCATATGATTGTTTAATTGACATGGATTGGTTGGAAAAACACCATGCTGTCCTAGACTGTGATAACAAGGAAATCAAATGTCTTGATGAGAAAGGGAAACAAGGAAAGATTCAAGGCATTCCAAGAGTTGTAGTTGTTAGAGAGATTTCAACAATGCAATTGAAAAAGAGCTTTAGAAAGGGATGTCAGATTTTTGCAGCCCATATGGAAGAGGCACCCAAAGATAAAGTGGCAAGCATTGAAGACCATCTAGACTTAAGGGATTTTGAAGATGTATTTAGGAAATCCCAGGATTTCCACCAAAGAGAGACATTGATTTCTCTATTGATTTGGTGTCAGGAGCTGCCCCAGTGTTAAAGACACCATACATAATGCGTACACCATAATTGAAGGAGTTGCAAATGCAGCTTGAAGAATTGTTAAAAAGGGGGTATATACGCTCAAGTGTGTCACCCTGGGGAGCTTTGGTTCTTTTTGTAAAGAAGAAATATGGAACCTTAAGGTTGAGTATTGATTTCAGATATTTGAATAAGGTAAGCATAAAGAACAAATATCATTTTCCAAGAATTGATGATTTGTTTGATCAGATGAAAGGTGCAAGAATATTTTCCAAGATTGACTTGAGATAAGGTTATCATAAAGTGAGAATAAAAGAAGAAGATATTAGCAATACAACATTTAGGACAAGATATGGGCATTATGAATTCACAGTAGTTCCATTTGGACTATCAAATGCCCAAACAGTTTTTATGTCCCTGATGAATGGAGTGTTCAGGGAGTACCTATATAAGTTTGTAATTGTGCTCCTAGATGATATACTTGTCTACTTTAAGTTAGAAGAGGAACATGATAAACATTTGAGAATGGTGTTGCAAGTTTTAAGAGATCATAAATTGTATTCTAAGCTAAGTAAGTGCATATTTTTCCAAAAGAAGATTCACTACTTGGGGCATATAAGTTCAGAAGATGTGATAGCAGTGGATCCTGAGAAGATAGAGGCCATTAGAGGATGGCCAGTGCTGAAGAATGTCACAGCGGTTAGATCGTTCATGGGTCTTGATAGTTATCACCATATATTCATAAAAGGATTCTCAAATATTGCAAGTCCAATCACTTCTTTACAAAAGAAGGGAGTGAAGTTCGAATGGACTTCCAAGTGTGAAAAAAGCTTTCAGCGATTGAAGGAAATATTGGCAAGTGTGCCAATATTAAAGATCACATATCTAAATGAATATTTTGTTGTGTGCATTGATGCATGCAAGGAAGGGCTTGGTGCAGTCCTTATCCAAAAATATCATGTGGTATGCTATGAGTCCAAAAAATTGAAGGAGCATGAAAGGAATCATGCTACACATGACTTGAAGTTAGCAACAATTGTTCATGCATTAAAAATGTGGAGACGTTACCTCATGGGTAATAAATTTGAGCTAAGGACAAACCACTGTGGTCTGAAACATTTGTTTGGAAAACCAACAATAAATGTCAAACAAACTAGATGGTTGGATTTCTAAGTGAATATGACTTTGAAATTAAGCATATAAAGGGAAAGGAAAATCAAGTGATTGATGCACTCAACATGAGAGCTCATGAAATGCATATTGCAACCATCAACATGTACATGATAGATCTGAAAGACAAAATTGTTGCAGCAACAAATTCAATAGAATTATCTAAAAATAAAAGAGATATTACAGCAAGGTAATTTTCAGCGGAAATTTAATTATTATGAACTGAAAGAAGATGGGATTCTCATGTACAAAGGAAAAGTATATGTGGTGAATTCCAATGAGCTAAAAAATGCAGTTCTTAAGGAAATGAATAATGTTTCATATGTTAGGAACCCAGGATATCATAAGACAATTACAATTGTAAGAAGCCAATATTTTGTGCCAGTAATGAAGAAGGAAGTGGATAATTACATAGTCAGATGTCTAAAGTGCCAAAAAGTGAAGACTGGGCATAGACATCCAACAGGTTTACTACAGCCACTGCCCATTCCAGAATGGAAGTGGGAGTTGCCACAGTGGATTTTATTACTAAGATTCCTAGAACAGTGATGCAGCATGATTCCATCTTATCCATATGGATGTTGGTGGCCTCCCACATATTCCAACTAGTTCATTTTGGCGGTTTTCCAGTTTGGTAGTTATTTTCCTAGTTTTTGGGTCCCTGACTTGCGAGGCCGTTTTGAGGCCCTAAACAACGTTTTTAGGGCTCGCCACGATCGAAAATTTCCTTGTACATATCATATTAAAGTGTGTAGTCCTCAGATAGACCTTTCCAACGGGATATCGTGTGCCTAAAACGGAGATCGTATGCAAAATTTACGACCCTGAGAAGTTGATGTACGAACTTACCCAAACGGGGCCCACATGACTTTTGGCACTTCGTCTCCTAGGGTTATGTTTTTGGATGTCTAGGGTTTTTGACATTCTTGTTTATTGTAAAAAGGCCTTCAAAGCCTCATGGTAATCATATTCTTGTGAATGAGCATAGTCGTTGCATCTCTTCTCAGAGATAAGCCACCACCATTCCAACAAGCTTGTTTTCCGCTGCATTTTACAGTTTCAGCTTATTTCCTTATTGAATAGAAAATCAGTTTTATTGTATCTCTGTTATTCTGTGTTAAGAATCTTTTAATAATCTGTATTCATTTCATTCCTCTGCTGCGTGAGAGATTCCTCAAGAAACATTTTGAAAGGATCTCCTGTCCCGTCATCTTTTTTTTCTCCTGCCATGAGAGGTCGTTTGGTTGTGCGAGAGATTTTGTCCTCAAGAGAAACAAGCTCGAGACCCAATTCTTTGCACCCTGAGCTTGTTGGGACATGCATTAAGATGACAAGGAGCAGACTGCTCTGATACCACTGATCCAGATTTTATGAGCAGAACCAAATGAATACATATTATTAAAATATGCTTAACACAAAATAACAGAGATACAGTAAAACTGGTTTTATATTCAATAAGGAAATAAGTTGAAACCGTAAAATGCAGCGGAAAACAAGCATGTTGGAATGGTGGTGGCTTATCTCTGAGAAGAGATGCAATGGTTGCGCTCATTCACAAGAATATGATTACCATGAGGCTCTGAAGGCCTTTTTACAATAAATAGGAATGTCAAAAACCCTAGACATCCAAAAACCTAACCCTGGGAGATGAAGCGCCAAAAGTCATGTGGGCCACATTTGGGTAAGTTCATACATCAACTTCCTAGGGTCGTAACGTTTGCATACGATCTTCGTTTTAGGCACACAATAGCCCGTTGGAAAGGTCTATCTGAGGACTACACATTTTGTTGTGATTTGTAAAAGTGTGTTTTCAATTGTGGTGAGCCCTAAAAACTTTTTTAGGGCCTCAAAATGGCCCCGCGAGTTAAGGACCCAAAAACTAGGAAAAAAACTGCCAAACTGGAAAACCGCCAAAATGAACCAGTTGGAATAGGTGGGAGGCCACCAAAATCCATCTCGATAACCATCATGGTGGTGGTGGATAAATTAACTAAGGAAACACATTTTATTCCAGTGAAAACTACACTCAAGGCAGTAAATATTGCAGAAATTTATATGAAAGAAGTTGCTAGGCTACACGTGGTGCCTAAGGAAATAGCTTCAGACATAGATCCAGAGTTTACATCCAATTTTTGGAAGGGTTTGTTCAAAGGTTTTGGAACAAATTTAAATCTCAGTACAACTTATCATCCAGATTTAGATGGGAAAATAGAGAGGATTAACAAGATAATTGAGGACATGCTTAGAATGTATTTGATGGATCAACCATCAAAGTGGGAAGATTATATTCATTTTGTTGAATTTGCCTACAATAATGTCTATCGGGCTTCATTGAAAATGAGTCCATTTGAAGCATTGTATGGAAGAAAGTGTAACACTCCGGTGAGTTGGAATAATACATAGTTGAATTTGACTTCATAGGTAAAAAATATGAGTTTTAATGGCCACTATAGAGCTGCAGAAAGTTTGGCGAATTGACGGTCGAGATCGCATTTGATCTCGCGATCAATGGCACAGATTCATCTTGATAAAATTTAAAATTCATAAGGTTCAGTCATTTTGAAAGGTTGATCAAACCAATGGCCAGGATTCATTTTGGGGGTTTTTGAAATGGATCAGATCGATGGTCTGTGTTCATTTTGGCCATAGGGAAAATGGAATAGAACCGACGACCAATATCATTTTCACTAATAGATTGACGACTTACAATCGTCAGGGATTTTGGTTGAAAATGGATAAGTGTGGAAATATACCAAGAGAAATAGTCGACGACCAATGGTCGAGTCGGTCAAAATAGCGAAGAGTTGGTTCGGCCAGAAGACATCTCTCACCATCGATGGATAACAGTCAAGTCGGTCGAATCTAGTGAAGTATTTTCAATTGCCAACAAAAATCGTTGATGGTCGATGAGTCGACGGTCGGACGTCGGCCGGATTCGATGAATTCTTTCAAATCAAGCAAGAGGAATTGTCGATGGGTCGATGGTCGAGTGTCAATCGAATTTGGAAAAGTGTTTAGGTTACCCAAGACAATCGGTCGACAATCGATGAAGAAACAGGGTGATGATTGTTAGCTTTTATAGCTCGGGAGGTACTCCGCATGTTTTGTCTTGTATGCGGAAGTGACTTTGCATTTGCACTACTGGGCACTTGACTTTGTAATAGGCATTTTATAAAGTTGTAATAAAGTAACTCTTTTACTAAAGTGACTTTTTGTAAAGTGCCATTTCTAATATTTTTATAAAGCGACTTTATGTCATAAAGTGGAATTTTACTTTAATAAATGTAAGTGATTTATTTTGGAGGGAATGAATCATGTCCCTTGATCTTGTAAAGGAAAGATTATATTTTGGCCATTAGATTTAGGGATGGGGAAGGTGAAAATTCATTTTCAGTTATAAGAAAGAGCCTAGGGTAGTGTGCAAGACAAGCCTTGAGAGATTTTGAGAGAGAAAGGAAGAATTTGTTTCCAGCAAGAGTTTCCACTATTATCAAGAGAGATTAGGCACATTTCCCAAGAATATTTTATGTGTGAGAAATATTGGGTATTTTGTTGTTGTTGGAGGTCGTATTGTATGGATTCGTACAGTCTATATAGCAAGGAGAAAGGACACAGATTTCGAGGTTGGTTGTTGGCAGGAATTTCAAGGAAAGTTTGGAGTTTTTTGTTTTGCAAGAGGGTCGTACTGTTATGTCCATACAACAAACTATTGGCATGTTTTTCTAGGTGTTGTTCAGTGGGAGGGTCGTACAGCAGCAAAGATTAGTGGGCACGGTTTTCTAGATAGAAAAGGGGAACTTTTGGGTGCATGTAAGTTGTATCTTGTTGCCATTAATGAATTTTGTAGCTTGTATTTATTCTTGAAGCTAATAATAAAATCTCTCTCAGTGGGTTTCCCCAAATTGGGGTTTTCCCTGGCTGGTTGCCAAAATTTCTAGGTGTGCACATGATTATGTGACTATTGTTCATTGTTATTTTTGGTTGCAAACTTGCTTAGTAATGTGTGTTTTTTCTTATGATATAGTTGTATGTGGGGATTACATTCAAAGTTCATTTACGACATAAATCTATGTTTACTAAGTGTTTGAAAAAACTCCTATGGAGTTAGTGTGCTTTCGCTACTAATTTTCTACATGGTATCAGAGAAGGAGCTCTGAGTTACAGTGAACAGTGCTATTTTGGCAGGGACTTGGAGGGGGAAACTTCGTTGTTTGTTTTCCATTAAACAATTGACAAGGATATGGTTGCTTGCATCGGGTATGAGGACCGGTTGGATGGGATTTCCAACTATTTGTAATGGAAAGTCAGGATGTTATCTATTCTCAGGGAGAACAAAATTTGGAGCTTTGTCGGCACCATAGTTGTTTTTCCCACAACAAACCCTATTGCTTTGGATTTTCATGAGGAAAAGGAGGCCAAAGAACAAAGGATTATTCTAGATGGGGTGAAGGACTCACTTATCCCACACTTAGCTGAGAAGAAGACAACTTTTGAGATGTGGGAGACACTTAAAAACTTGTATGAGGTGAAGAATGAAAACCGGAAGATGGTATTAAAGGACAAACTGCATGATACTAAGATGGGTAACGGTGAGAGTGTGGCTTCTTATCTTACTCGGGTAGCACATGTGAAAGATGAGTTGGTTGCAGTTGGGTAGGCCATTTCAGCTTCAGAGTTGGTGAGGATAGCCTTGAAAGGATTCACTAAGGAATGGGAATTCTTCGTGAAGTGTGTGGTGGGTCGAGAAGATCTTCTAGATTGGAATAGATTGTGGGACGATTTCACTCATGAGGAGATCAGGGAAGGATCTCAGAGAATTGGATAGAAAGGAGATGGAGATGATGGAGAGAATGTGGCTTTTGAGACAAAGAGAAAAAGTAAGAAGCAAGGGAGTTCCAAGAAAGACTTGAGAAAAGTTAGATGCTTCGTCTGCAACTAGTATGGCCACCTTACAGCTCAATGTATGGAGAGGAAGGAGGAGGAGGAGGAAGGGCCAGTTGCAGTGACAATAACAACATTAGAGGAATTTGCAGACAAGATTGATAGTGAATTCTCATTGTTCACTCTCATTTCAAGTGTCGGGAGTACTGGATTTGTTAGTGATAGTGGAGCCTCATGTCATATGACAGGAATATGGAATATATTACTTAGTATCACAGAGACAGGTCCAAACTAGCTAGTTGAAAGTGAAGGGGAAATGACACGAGTAGTACGTGGAGTTGGAAGGATCAGAGTGCAACTCAAGTTTAGATAACTCGTAAAGGTTGATGGAGTTTTTTTTGTACTAGGGTTGAGGGTTAACCTACTCTTGGTATCAGCCTTGGGAGATGCTAGATATGTGATAGTGTTCAAGGGTGGACATGTCTTTATCTACAGAGAGGGAGAGGATCTGTTCGAGCCATAGTTGATTGGTGAATAGACTGATATGTTTTACATTGTGCGAGGACAACCTATAGTTGGAGATGAGTCGGATGAGGAGCAGGAATATTCTAAGACTACAATGGGCCCAAGGATTAAATCTCGATATCCGAAGGAAGAGAGGATTCTCTTCTGAGCATAGGAAAGAGGCTCAGCTGGTGTGAGTGGACATAAGCTTAGGGTGAAGTGGATTCTCCTAGGAGCTCAGAGTTCAAAGTGGTTGCTAGCAAGAGGTCTTCAGGTTCGAGTTTTTTGCAAGTGTTGAGGTTGGCTCAGGGTTCAGAGGAGCTCCTACTACGAACAATGTTATGGACATGAGGATAGGACCAAGTGATGGTTATGAGAGTGATTACATCCCTCGCTAAGAGGGAGTGTTAGATTTTACAGCTCGGGAGATACTTTGCATGTTTTTTCTTGTATGCGAAAGTGACCTTGAATTTTCACTACTAGGCACTTGACTTTGTAATAGGCGTTTTCTAAAGTTGCAATAAAGTGACTCTTTTATTAAAGTGGATTTCTGTAAAGTGTCTAATCCGAATTGTATGAGCAGAATGAAACGACTACAGATTATTAACAGGTTCTTAACAAAAGATAACATAGATACAGTAAAACTGGTTTTCTATTCAATAAGGAAATAAGCTGAAACTGTAAAATGTAGAGGAAACAAGTTTGTTGGAATGGTGGCGGCTTATCTCTGAGAAGAGATGTGACGGCTGCGCTCATTCGTAAGAAGATGATTACAATAAGGCTCTAAAGGCCTTTTTAAAATAAACAGGAATTCCAAAAACCCTAGACATCCAAAAACCTAACCCTAGGAGATGAAGCGCCAAAAGTCAGGTGGACCCCGTCTGGGTAAGTTAGTACATCAACTTCTCGGGGTCGTAACTTTTGCATACGATCTTCGTTTTAGGCGTATGATAGAACGTTGGAAAGGTATCATCGAGGAGATTAATTTTGGGGGTAATATCGAAAGAACTTCCATATTACAACCTATTTTCCCCAAAAAACATCGTTTAGGGCCTCAAAACGACTCCGGATGTGAAAAACTGCTAAAAATAGTAAATTACCAAAATTGCCAGAAAATTGTTTTGAGCCAGTTGGAAAAGATGGGTGGCCACAAATATCCACCTGGATCAATCTTCCCTCCTTACTAAGAAATGGTCTCCATTGTTTTGATTTCCCCCATCAGATGAGGAAATTTCTCTTGAATTTGGCCCCAGGTGAGCCACTTGCCTTGGTGCAGGAGTTGCCCTGCTTTGACAACTCGGTCAAGATGGATCCTTTGCTATCGAGTGCCCTTGATATGTGTGTCCAAAATCTGATCACTGGATACTTGTTGTATGTAGTCAGGTTTGAGCTATGTTGGTGTCAACTGTTCTGTTACATCTGCGGTGTCCAATAATGGTGGGAAATAAGGGTGAAGGAGATCCACGCACGTTGAATAACGAGTGCTGAGACCAAAAGGAAAGAGATGTTGAGCTCAAAATAGTATTATTCCCACGACTAACTGTGATGGTGTGGACCATAGCAGTAGTAGCTTTCGATGAGATCTGTGGAGTGTTCTTCTTACAAGTGCAACCAAACTTTGTACGCCCACCTCAATGCAAGTGCAACCAAACTTTGTCGCCCACCTCAAACTTATGTGGCACCCGATGTTGATCATGGCGTTGCTTGTACTTGTCATTGGACTTCTGTAGGATATCCTGAACCTGTTGGCGGATGTGTTGGATCCACTCAATGAACTGGGTGGCTTTTTCACCTTCATTTTGAGCAGGAGATGAATCGGTCGAGGTTACTGCAAGGGGAAGTGCAACATCTATGGGACCCAATGGTTGGAATTCCAAAACCACCTAAAAGGGGCTATGGTTGGTTGAGCTATGCAGGGCTCAGTTGTAGCTATGTTGGACATAGGGAAGTCTATCATCCAATGTGTGAGGGTTCTTTGAATTATACATGTGAAGGATATGCAGAATCATTTGATTTACGACCTCAGTTTGACCATCTGTCTGGGGATGGAAGGTTGTGGATTTGGTCAGATTGGTGTCCAGCAGTGACCAGAGGCTCGACCAGAATGTGCTGAGAAATCGACTGTCTCGATTTGAGACAATGTTTTGTGGGATTCCAAAATGTACCCAGACTCATTCAAAGAAGATCTTGACAGTGGCCTTTGTTGTGACGTTCTTCTTGTTTGCAACCAGAATCGCCATCTTAGAAAAGCGATCAACAACCACAAAAACACAGTCGTTTCCCCACTTGGTGAATGAGAGGCCCAAAATGTAGTCCATTGAGATGGATTCCCATGGCCTGTCAGGAGTAGGAATAGGGGTGTACATGCCCTGTTTCTTAGTGGTCGGTTTGGCAATAGCGCAGGCAGTGTAGGACTTGATATACTTGTTGACCTCTTGTCGAAGTTTCGGCCAGTAGAAATGTTTTTGTAGCATCGCCACTGTCTTTTCGATGTTGAAGTGTCCTTCCACCTAACTGTAGTGGGCTTCCCAGACCATCTTCCCTCACTCACTTGATGGAACATAGATATGGCTCAGACGACACAACAACCCATGCTGAAGATGGAAATTATCAACAACTGCATTTGCACCCAACATTTGGTAGGTGGTGGCGAAGTCTATGTCTGTCTCATAGAGTTGGGGCCATATAGAGGTCTCATGGCTCCAAGAGTATAGCACTGTGGTGAGTGTCACGAACGACGATCTCCTGAGGGAATCAACAACATGATTGGTGCTTCATATTTTATACTTGATGTTGAGGTGGAATTGCTGCAAGTATGTCGACCACTTTTGAAGTCAGTCATTCTGCAATTTTCCTTGTGTCTATATGAACTACAGTGTCTTATGATCAGTGTGGATGACTATCTCCTTCCCAAGAATGTAATGTCTCCATTGGCGGCAGGATTTCACAATGGAGTACATTTCTTTGTCGTAAGTAGGGTACTTACAGACAACATCTGATAGTGTCTCACTATGATAGGCCACAGGGTGGTCATGCTGAGTAGGAACGACACCCACGTCATAGTATGAAGCATCTGTCTCGATCTCAAAGGGCTGCTACAGGTCTGGTAGTGAAAGTACTGGGGCTAAGCACAATATTTGCTTCAAATCATCGAACTCTTATTGTTGGGATTGGCCCCACGCAAATTTTGCCTTACCACCATCCCTAGTTATTTGGCTGAGGGCCCATGCAATATGGGAGAATCCCAACACGAACCTGTGGTAGAAATTGGCAAGGCCCAAGAAGCTCCAAAGCTCAGTGAGTGTGGCTGGGGCTGGCCAGCCACGGATGACTTGGATCTTGGTTGGATCCACATGTACACCATGTTGATCAACGATGTAGCCCAAGTAATGGACCTTGTCCATGCCAAAGGAGCATTTTTCCAAGTTGGCGTATAGCTTGTGTTTCCATAGGGTGTGCAGAACCTGTTGAATATGTTGCAAGTGTTCAACCCAAGTCTTTCTATAAATGAGAATGTCATCCAGATACACCACTACAAAAGTATTGGTGAATGGTCGCAGGATATCGTCCATCATCCTCATGAAAGTGGTTGGAGCATTTGTCAAACCAAAGAGCATGACCAACCATTCAAAAAGGCCTTCCTTTGACTGAAAGAGGCGCTCTCCTTCTTCTAGATCATCTGGTTCACCATGTTAGAGCTTGGTGGTAGCAACGGTGGCACTGGGTTCCACGTCAATGATTCGTCTTCCCCTTTCTATTTCTCTCTCAGAGTCAGAACCCACATCTGATTCAGAGGATTTCACTTCGGCCACCAACGAATGCTTTGAGCGGCAGTCAGCAGTGTTATGCCAAGGGATCTTATGGAAGTCGCACCACTTCCCGGTATCTTTCTTTGTCTTTATGGTGTCCTTATTTACTTGCGGCTTGTACTGGTTGTCCTGATATTGTCCATCTTTTCTTTGTCCTTTTTTTTGTGGGTTTGGGCTGCCCTTTCCTAGATTTTGTTTTGAGGGGTTCCCAGGCCCAAATTGTCACGTCTTTTGTTTTAGCTTCTGCTTGATTTTGACGACATATCAGTAGGTCATGCCCAAGGATGAGATGTCCAAAAATTCAATTTCAGTCTAGATGTATCTATGCAGAGTGTCGTGATACTTGAGCACCATATTTTGCATTGAATATTTGATACCCATCTTGGTGTGCAAGGTATGGAATATATTTGTGAAATCTAGCACTGCTTGGTCTATTTCTTGCTGCAGTGTGATCCATTTGGTATACAAGTCGTCATAACTTCCGACAGGGTAGTATTGTTCCTTAATAACATCCTTGAAGGATTCCCAGGTGGCTATGACTGCAAATAATGAGGGTTAATCTATTTCCTTTTTCTCACAGAAAGATTCCCACCAATCTTTGACATGGGGAACGACTTTAAGGAGCGCAAAAGTAATCTTTTCTTTATTCGAAAAGTTATGTATAGGAAAATACCCTTATAGTAGATTCAACCACTTGTCTACAACATCTGCATCTATCTGACCTTCAAATATAGGAATATCGAAGTTTATTTGTACCTTGAAGGGGGTGGCGCCTCCGCTCGAAGAATATGTGTCACCTATTGGTAGTCGTCAAAGGATTTGCACGAAACTATCCATCATCTCGCTCCTTTGTTGCGTGAGGGATTCCTCAATCAATAGTTTGAAAGGATCTCCTATCCCATCATATTTCTTTTCTCCTACCATGAGACGTCACTTGGGCATGCGAGAGATTTGTTCCTCAAGAGAAACAAGCTCGAGACCCAACTCTTTGTACTCCGACCTCGTTGGGGACATGCATTAAGACGACAAGGAGCAGACCACTCTAATACCAATGATCCATATTTTATGAGCAGAACAAAATGACTACAGATTATTAATAGGTTCTTAACACAAGATAACATAGATTCAGTAAAATTGGTTTTCTATTCAATAAGAAAATAAGATGAAACTGTAAAATGCAGCGGAAACAAGCTTGCTGGAATGGTGGTGGCTTATCTCTAAGAAGAGGTGTGACGGTTGTGCTCATTCGAAAGAAAATGATTACAATGAGGATATGAAGGAATTTTTACAATAATCAGGAATTCCAAAAATCCTAGACGTCCAAAAACCTAACCCTAGGAGATGAAGCACCAAAAGTCATGTGGGCCCCGTCTGGGTAAGTTGGTACATCAACTTCCCTGGGTCGTAACTTTTGCATACGATCTTTGTTTTATGCGTATGATATCCCATTGGAAAGGTATCATCGAGGAGATTCATTTTGGGGAAAATATAGAAACAACTTAGATATTGCAACCCATTTTCCCAAAAAAAAATATCGTTTAGGGCCTCAAAATGGCTCTGGAAGTGAAAAACTGCTAAAAATAATAAATTACCAAAAATGTCAGAAAATTGTTTTGAGCTAGTTGGAAAAGGTGGGTGGCCACAAATATCCACCTGGATCAATCCTACCTTCTTAGGAAGCAATGGTATCCATTGCGTTGAGTTCCCCCATCAGATGAGGAAATTTCTATTGAATTTGGCCCTGGGTGAGCCACTTGCCTTAGTGCAGGAATTGCCCTGCTTTGACGACTCGATAAAGTTGGATCATTTGTTGTCAAGTTCCCTTGATTTGTGTGTCCACAATATGATAATTGGATGCCTATTGTATGCATTCGGGGTTTATCTTTGTTGGTGTCAGTTGTTCTGCTACATCTGAGGTGTTCAATAATGGTGGGAAATAAGGGCGAAGGAGATCCACGTTGAACACTAGGTGCAGGCCAAGGAAAGGAGGAATGTTGAGCTCAAAGGAATTATCCCCCACAACCTTGGTGATGGTGTACGGCCCATAACGTAGTGGGCGAAGATTCCTATGGGGTCATGTAAGGCATTCTTTCTGCAAGTGCAACCAAACTTTGTCGCCCACCTGAAACTTATGTGGCACCCGATGTTGATCATGGTGTTTCTTGTACTTGTCATTGGACTTCTGTAGGATATACTGAATATGTTGGCGGATGTGTTGGATCCGCTCAATGAACCGAGTGTCTTTTTCAACTTCAGTTGGATCAGGAGATGATTCGGTCGAGGTGACCGCAAGGCGAAGTGAAACATCTATGGGACCAAATGGTTGGAATCCCATCCCCACCTGAAAGGGGTTGTGGTCGGTTGAGCTATGCAGGGCTTAGTTGTAGCTATGATGGAAATAGAGAAGGCTCTCATCCCATATGTGAGGGTTCTTTGAATTATACATGCGAAGGATATGCACAATCATTCGATTTACAACCTCCGTTTGGCCATCTGTCTAGGGGTGGAAGGTTGTGGATTTGGTAAGATTGGTGTCCAGCAGTGACTAGAGGCTTGACCAGAATGTGTTGAGAAATCGACTTTCCCGATATGAGACAATGGTTTGTGGAATTCCAAAATGTACCCAAACTCATTCAAAGAAGAGCTTGGTAGCGGCCTCTGCTGTGATGTTCTTCTTGCAAGCAACCAGAATCGCCATCTTAGAAAAGTGATCAACAACCACAAAAACAAAGTCATTTCCCCTCTTGGTGGATGGGAGGCTCGACATGTAGTCCATTGAGATGGATTCCCATGGCCTGTCAGGAGTAGAAAGAGGGGTGTACATGCCTTGTTTCTTAGTGTTTGGTTTGGCAATAGCGCAGGCAGTGTAGGACCTAATATACTTGCTGACCTCCTGTCAAAGTTTCAGCCAGTAGAAATGTTTCAGTAGCATCGCCACTGCCTTTTCGACGCCAAAGTGTCATGCCACCCAACTATAGTGGGCTTCCCAGATCAGCTTCGCTCGCTTGCTTGATGGAACACAGATATGGCCCAAACGACACAACAACCCATCCTGAAGATGGAAATTATCGACAACTTCATTTGCACCCAACATTTGGTAGGTGGTGGAAAAGTTCGGGTCTGTCTCATAGAGTTGGGGCCATCTATAGATCTCATGGCCGCAAGAGTCTAACACTGTGGTGAGTGTCGTGAATGGAGGATTGTTGAGCCAAACAGCGGCGTGATTGGTGCTTCCTATTTTATACTTGATGTTGAGGTAGAATTTTTGCAAGTATGTGGACCACTTTTGATGGTGGGCAGTCTGCAATTTTCCTTGTGTCTGCATGAACTGCAGTGGATTATGATCAGTGTGGATGATTGTCTCCTTCCCAAGAATGTAATGTCTCCACTGGCAGTACGATTGCACAATGGGGTACATTTCTTTGTCGTAATTAGGGTACTTACGGACAACATATGAAAGTGTCTCACTATGATAGGCCACGGTGTGGCCATGCTGAGTGAGAACGACGCCCACAGCATAGTCTGAAGCATCTATCTCAATATCAAAGGGTTGTTGCAAGTCTGGTAGTGAAAGTATTGGGGCTGAGCATAAGAACTGCTTCAAATCATCGAATACTTGTTGTTGGGACCGGCCCCATGCAAATTTATCCTTACAACCACCCCTGGTTATTTGGCTGAGGGCCCATGCAATATGGGAGAATCTCAACACGAACCTGTGGTAGAAATTGGAAAGGCCCAAGAAGCTTTGAATCTCAATGAATGTGGTTCGGGATGGCCAGTCACGGATGACTTGGATCTTGGCTGGATCCACATGTACGCCATGTTGATCAATGATGTAGCCCAGGTATTGGACCCTATCCATGTCAAAGGAGCATTTTTCCAAGTTGGCGTATAGCTTGTGATGCCGCAGGGTGTGCAGAATCTGTTGAATATGCTGCAAGTGTTTGACCCAAGTCTTGTTGTAAATGAGAATGTCATCCAGATACACCACTAAAAAATTATTGGTGAATGGTCACAGGATATCATCCATCCTCCTCATGAAAGTGGTTGGAGCATTTTTCAAACCAAAGGGCATGACCAACCATTCAAAAAGGCCTTCCTTTGACTTGAAGGTTGTTTTTCATACATATGTATGTTCTATCGGGACTTGGTGGTAGCCATAATTGAGATCAATCTTACTGAAGTATTTGGCCCCCATGAGTTGATCAAGAAGGTCATCCATTTGGGGAATCAGGTATCGGTTTCTGACTGTGATTTTATTCGAAGCCTGATAATCAATGCAGAGTTGTCAGGTTCCATATTTCTTTTGTACTAGCACGATTGGGCTCCCGCAAGGTGATGAGTTGGGATGGATGTGCCCCTTGTGGAGAAGTTCTTGGATTTGTCGCTTAATATCCTCATTCTCTAATAGAGAGCGGCGATAGACTCGCCCATTGGGCAGCGGTGTGTCGGGGGTCAAATCGATGGGGTGCTTGACCTGGTAGTGCAGAGGTACCCCAATAGGTGAGGAGAAGATATCTGAGTATTATTCCATGAACTTATCTACTTTCTTCTATTGTGTGGAGAAGTCGGTCAGAGAGACCCTGGATGTGGTTGTGATCTTTTGCTTATTCTAAGAGTGAATCAAGAAGAAGACAAACTTCCCCGTCTGAGAGATGACCTTCATGCATTTCTTAGCAGAGATCAAGGAAATAACACTAGGTGGGACTGTCTCGAGTATCCTATACAATTTCTTGTTCAAAGTAATAATAACACTACAAGGCCTAGACTCATATACAGCATGACGTTTCCATAAATAAGGTTGGCCCAAAAGAACATTACAAACTTCGAGAGGAAAAACATCACACAATACCTCGTCTTTGAAGGGATTGATGTCGTACGACAGTCGACATTGTTGGTTGATCCGGATATCGCTTCCTTGGCAAAGCCATCCAATGGTGTAGGGTTATGGGTGTGGTATTGTTGGCATGGCCAGTCGCTTGACAACCTCTGCTGAGATGAAGTTCTTTTGGCTACCGCTATCAACGATGAAGTGCAGCGGGGCGCCTTTTACCCACATCTGTGAATGGAAGAGGTGCTCTCCTTCTTCTAGCTCGACTGGTTCACCATGCTAGAGCTTGGTGGTAGCAACGGTGGAACTGGGTTCCGTGTCAATGATCTGTCTTCCCTTTTCTGGTTCTGGCACAGAGTCAGAACCCGCATCTGATTCGGAGGCTTTCACTTCGGCCACTAGCGACTGTCTTGAGCGACAGTTAGCAGTGTTATGCCAAGGGCGCTTATGGAAGTCGCACCACTTCCATGTATCTTTCTATGTCTTTCTGGTGTCCTTCTTTGCTTGCGTCTTGGATTGGTTATCCTAATATTGTCCATCTTTTCTCTGTCCTTTATTCTGTGGGTTGGGGCCGTCCTTTCCTGGCTTTTTTTGTGAGGGGTTCCCAGGCCCAAATTGTCGCATCTTTTGTTTGAGCTTCTGCTCTATTTTGATGGCATATCGGTAGGCCGCGCCCAAGGATGAGATGTCCAGAAATTCCATTTCGGTCTGGATGTATCTATGTAGAGCATCTCGATACTTGAGCACCAGATGTCTCTCTGAATCTTTGATACCCATCTTGGTGCACAAAGTATGGAAGATATTTGTGAAATATGGCACTGCTTGGTCTCTTTCTTGCCGCAGTGTGGTCCATTTGGTAGTATTTCTCCTTAATAGAAACCCTGAAGGATTCCCAGGTGGTTGTGACTGTAAATAATGAGGGTTCCTCTGTTTCCTTTTTCTCACAGAAAGTTTCCCACCAATCTTTGACATGGGGAATGTCTTTGAGGAGCGCAAAACTAATCTTTTCTTTATTCGAAAAGTTATGGACAGAAAAATACCCTTCTAGTAGATTCAACCACTTGTCTACAACATCTGCGTCTATCTAACCTTCAAATATAGGAATATCAAATTTTATTTGTACCTTGAAGGGGGCAGCGCCTCTGCTCGAAGAAGATGCGTCGCCTGTTGGTAGTCATTGAAGGATTTGCACAAAACTATCCATCATCTTGTTCGTTTGTTGCATGAGGGATTCCTCAATCAACAGTTTGAAAGGATCTCCTGTCCCATCATATTTATTTTCTCCTTCCATGATAGGTTTCTTGGGCATGCGAGAGATTTTGTCATCAAGAGAAACAAGATCGAGACCCAACTCTTTGTACTCTGACCTCGTTTGGGACATGCATTAAGACGACAAGGAGCAAACCGCTCTGATACCACTGATCTAGAATTTGTGAGCAGAACGAAATGACTACAGATTATTAATAGGTGCTTAACACAAGATAACAGAGATACAGTGAAAAAGGTTTTCTATTCAATAAGGAAATAAGTTGGAACTGTAAAATGCAGCGGAAATAAGCTTGCTGGAATGGTGGCGGCTTATCTCTGAGAAGAGATGTGACGGCTACGCTCATTCGCAAGAAGATGATTACAATGA
Organism: Picea sitchensis; assembly: GCA_010110895.2. Taxonomy (NCBI): domain Eukaryota; kingdom Viridiplantae; phylum Streptophyta; class Pinopsida; order Pinales; family Pinaceae; genus Picea; species Picea sitchensis. The sequence goes on from SNQJ01S0027791.1 coordinate 34,533, forward strand.
GGCTCTAAAGGCCTATTTAAAATAAACAGGAATTCCAAAAACCCTAGACATCCAAAAACCTAACCCCGGGAGATGAAGTGCCAAAAGTCATGTGGGCCCCATCTAGGTAAGTTAGTACATCAATTTCCTGGGGTCGTAACTTTTGCATACGATCTTCGTTTTAGGTGTATGATAGCCCGTTGGAAAGGTATTGTCGAGGAGATTCATGTTACGAGAAATATTTAAGAAACTCAAACATTGCAACCAGTTTTCCCAAAAAAAACATCGTTTAGGGCCTCAAAACGGCTCCGGAAGTGAAAACTACTAAAAATAGTAAATTACCAAAATTACCAGAAAGTTAATTTGAGCCGGTTGGAAAAGGTGGGTGGCCACCAATATCCACCTAGATCAGTGTCATTTCTAATATTTTATTAAAATGACTTTATGTCATAAAGTGGAATTTTACTTTAATAAATGTAAGTGATTTATTTTGGAGGGAATGAATCATGTCCCTTTATCTTGTAAAGGAAATATTTGATCTTGGCCATTGGATTTAGGGATGGGGAAGGTGAAAAGTCATTTTCAGTTATAAGAACGAGCTTAAGGTAGTGTGCAAGACAAGCTTTGAGAGATTTTGAGAGAGTAAGGAAGAATTTCTTTGCAGCAGGAGTTGTCACTGTTATTAAGAGAGCTTGGGCACATTTCCCAAGAAGATTTTATGTGAGAAGTGTTGGGTATTTTTATATTGTTGGAGTTCGTAATGTACAGATCCATACAGTTTGTATCGCAAGCAGAAAGAGCACAGATTTCAAGCCTAGTTGCTAGTAGGAATTTCGAGGCAATTTTGGAGTTTTCTTTGCTACAGGAGGGTCGTATTGTTCTGTTTGTAAAAAATATTGTTGGCACGTTTGTCTAGGTGTTGTTCAGTGGGAGGGTCATACAACATCAAGGATTAGTGGGCACAATTTTCTAGAAAGAAAAGGGGGACTTTTGGGCGCCTGTAAGTTGTCTCTTGTTACCATTAATGACTGTTGTAGCTTTTATTTCTTCCTGAACTTGATAATAAAATCTCTCTCAGTGGGTTCCCCCAAATTGGGGTTTTCCCTAGTTGGTTGCCAAAAAATTTGGGTTTGCACATGATTATGTGATTGTTGTTCATTGTTATTTTCCGCTGAAAACTTGCTTAGTAATGTGTGTTTCTGCTTATGATATAGTTGTATGCAGGGATTACATTCATAGTTCATTTAAGACAGAACTATGTCTTTACTAAGTGTTTGACAAAAGTCCTATGGGGTTAGTGTGTTTTTGTTACTAATTTTATACAATGACGTGTCATGCCATGTCAACACCCATGTGTCATGCCACATCAACATCCATGTGTCGTGCCATGTTAGTCAAGTGACACTTCAGGATGATGTGTCATGCCACATCAGCATCCACATGTCATGACACATCAACAATTGCCACAGTAGCCAACATAGATGGTTGATGGTCGATGGTTGGGTCAGTCAAATTGAGGAAGTGTTTTCATTATTCATCGATGATCAATGATCGTCGATGGGTCGATGGTCGGGCATCATTCGAATTGGTGAGTTTCATTTTCCAATGAAGATCACCAATGGTCAACAGTCGAATCGGTCAATTTAGAATTATGTACAAATCGGTTGTCGGGAGAATGGGTTGATGGCCAATGGTCACGTCAGCAGATCAGGAAAAGTGTGGTGTGCACCCAAGGGAGAACGTCATTCACTGATGATCGATGTAGCATGAATAAATGACTCATATTCCATGCAATTTGAGATCAATGACTCAAATCTAAAGGGCTATTACAGTACTAAAGCAGTCAATTTATGCAATTTGTTTTTGTTTTTGAAGGTCATTAACTTGTGGGGCAATTTTGAGGCCCTAAATGATGTTTTTAGCCAATCAAAACCCACAAAAATATGGTATAGCAAGGTTCGCTCTATATTTGCAACTCAAATAAAAGAGCTCAAGGAAAGTTTTTAAATGAGCTAAATTGTTCACAAAACATAGCTCATATGATAAAGTTACATCCATAACAGTAAGGGTAAATTTTTGGCACAAATTTACTTCGATAGGGTATAACTCCATGCTCAAAAGTTCATTTGAGGCACATGAGCATTCAATGGAAATCTTATGACCCATTGAAGCCATAAATGAGTTCATGTTTTGGTTATGGGTACTTGAAAATGTGCTAGGAGTAAAAGAAGACACTCATAGCATACATGGATAAATTGGGTAAAACAACTTAAACTTCTTCGAGCCATAACTTTCAGCTCGGAGCTTCGATTTGAGCAAGTGAATAGTCGTTGGAAAGATATTCAGTAGTAGAAGACATCTGCCAAACCAGAATTTTGATTTGGGAAACAAAATATTCCATAAATTAATAAATAGATTTTTATAGTACTAAAAGAGTGGAAATTGCAACATGTAAATGTTGTAACTTTTCACTCAGAATTCATATTGAAGCATGAGTACAACCATTGGAAAGATATTTCGGAGAGGAATGCATATAATGAATCAAAATTTTAATTAGTGCAATGTGTCCTTATTAAATTGATGAATAAATAACATGTATTCTAATGGATGAAATGTTTTATGCAATAACTATTACATGCACATTTCTTGCAGAATTAGAGGTGCAGGAAGGAAACTTTGGTTCATATATGAGAAATGGAGTTATGGAAGATCCTTAAGGATCTTACATCCATGAGGAAGAGATCAAAGTTCTGCATGCCAGCATGGGGAATGATGAGACAGAGTCAAATGGAAGAAGAGATAGACAAGAACTTGTCACTATGAGAAGCCTGTATAGGGAAGTGCAGAGCTATAGAGATAATAAAAAAAGGATTATGAAGGCCCAGGAAGAGATACTTCAAAGATTGAATATGTTGCATAAGAAATTCGATAAGGACTCTGAAACCAAGTAAGCAGCTAGTGCTAGACAAGTGTCAGCATCTAGATCTCATAATAAAAGGAATGATCATGGAAATGATAGGAAGTCAAGAAGCATGAGAAGACACCATAATTCTCCAAAGAAGACCACCAGAAGAACTCATGCAAGTTCAGGGCTAGGGAGCACCCCAAGTGTGTCTCATGTCCGGAGGAAAAGAAGAAGGCCTAAAGTAGACACCTTGCAAGGTGAACTTGGGAAGATCAAGCCACCAAATTTCAATGATGAGCACAGGAAAGGAGAAGAGGTCGAGGCTTGGTTATTAGAAATGAAGAAATATTTCCAATTGCATGATTACCCCTCCTGGGTAGAAGCTAGAATTTCCACCTACCACTTGCAAGGAAAGGAAACCATGTGGTGGGATCAGCTTAAGAAATCCAAGAACCTGGACGAGAAGAGGATCTCATGGAGGCATTTCAAAGGATATTTCTAGGAGAAATATATTTCTGATCAGCATTCTTATGAAATAAAGATGAAAGAGTTCTTTGAACTGAAGCTGGGAACAATGACAATGGAGGAATACGAAAAGAGGTTCTTTGAATTGTTGAAGTATGTTGACTTCATCAAGGATGAGAACGTTAAAATCCAATGGTTTATAAGTGGGTTACCATATTTCTATAGTGACAAGATACAATATGATAACCCCAAGAATTTGGAGGAAAATATAAGAAGAGCAAGGGACCTTTATGAGAAAATCAAAGGAAGGGCAGTATTCCAAAAGGATTCGAATGACAAGATGAAAAGAGAAAAGGATCAAAGGAAGAAGGGTTTTAAGCCACCCTTTTTCAAGAATAACTCCCAAGCAAATCAACAAGCATGGAAAACCCAAAATGAGCACAAGACTGCATATTTATTTTGGAAAAATCCAAGGCAACATCCTATACAATGTTGGGGATGTGAAGGAAATCACTTATATAGGGGTTTCCCTCACAAAAAATAAATAATGAGTATTGTCCACAACATTGAAACAATGGAAGACATGGGAGGAAACATGCCAAGGATTTATGCAGCCTTGGACAACAAGCAAACAAAATATCAATCTCCCATGATTGAAGTGGAAGATAAGATTGATAACCGACCCATAGCAATTTTAATTGATTCTGAAGCTAGCCATAGTTACATAAATGATAACATTGTTGAAACATTTCACTTGCAAAGGAGTAAGAATAATAAATATTAGTTAGTTCAATTAGCCACAGGAACTAAGAGAAAGATCATTGAGTTGGTTAAGTATTGTTCGATACACATGGATGGACTCAACACAAAGCTAGATGTAAACATCATACCATTGGGTTCGTATGATTGTTTAATTGGCATGGATTGGTTGGAAAAACACTATGTTGTCCTAGGTCGTTATAACAAGACAATCACATGTCTTGATGAGGATGGGAAACAAGGCAAGGTTCAAGGCATTCCAAGCATTGTAGTTGTTAGAGAGATTTCAGCTATACAACTGAAAAAGAGTTTCAGGAAGGGATGTTAGATTTTTGTAGCCCATATGGAAGAGGCAGCCAAAGATAAAGTGGTAAACATTGAAGACCATCCGTTCTTAAGGGATTTTGAACATGTGTTTCGGGAAATCCCAGGATTTCCACCAAAGAGAGATGTTGACTTTTCTATTTACTTGGTGCTAGGAGTTTCCCCAGTGTCCAAGACACCATACATAATGGATACACCAGAATTGAAGGAGTTGCAAATGCAGCTTGAAGAGTTGTTTAAAAATGGGTATATATGCCCAAGTGTGTCACCCTGGGGAGCCTAGGTTATTTTTGTAAAGAATAAAGATTGAACCTTAAGGATGTGTATTGATTTTAGATAGATTTATAAGGTCACCATAAAGAACAAATATCCTTTGCCAAGAATTGATGACTTGTTTGATCAACTGAAAGGTGGAAAAATATTTTCGAAGATTGACTTGAGATCAGGCTATCATCAAGTGAGAGTTAAGGAAGAAGACATTAGCAAGACAACATTCAGGAGCAGGTATGGGAATTATAAATTTACGGTAGTGCCATTTGGACTATCAAATGCCCCAGCCATTTTTATGTGTCTGATGAATGGAGTGTTCAGGGAGTACCTGGACAAGTTTGTAATTGTATTCCTAGATGATATACACATCTAATCTAAGTCGGAAGAGGAACATGAGTAGCATTTAAGAATGGTGTTGCAAGTTTTAAGAGAGCGTAAATCGTATGCTAAGCTAAGTAAGTGCATCTTTTATCAAAAGAAGATTCACTACTTGGGGCATATTATTTTAGCAGAAGGGATAGTAGTGGATCCTGAGAAGATAGAGTAAATTAAAGGATGATCAATGTCGAAGAGTGTCACAAAGGGTAGATTTTTCATGGGTCTTGTTGTTTATTACCGAAGATTCATAAAACGATTCTCAAAGATTGCAATCACTTATTTACAAAAGGAGTGAAGTTTGAATGGACATCCAAGTGTGAAGAGAGTTTTCAACAATTGAAGGAAATATTGACAAGTGGACCAACATTGAAGATTGCATATCCAAATCAATATTTTTTTGTGTGCATCGATGCATGAAAGGAAGGGCTTAGTGGAGTCATCAATCAAAAGGATCATGTGGTATGCTATGAGTCCAGAAAATTAAAAGAGCATGAAAGGAATTATGCTACTCATGATCTAGAGTTAGCGGCAATTATACATGCATTAAAAATGTGGAGACATTACCTCATGGGTAAGAAATTTGAGCTAAGAACAGACAACTGTGGTCTAAAGCATTTTTTTGGACAGGCAACACTAAATGCTAGACAAACTAGATGGTTGGAATTTCTTAGTGAATATGACTTTGAAATTAAGCATATAAAGGGAAAGAAAAATCAACTTGTTAATGCACTCAGCAATATAGCTCATGAAGTGCATATTGCAGCCATCGGCATGTACAGGACATATCTAGAAGATAAAATTGTTGCAGCAGCAAATTCATATAAGCATTATCTAAAAATAAAAGAGATATGGCAGCAAGGTAATTTTCAGCATTAATTTAATTATTATGAACTGAAAGAAGATGGGATTCTCATGTACAAAGGAAAAGTATATGTGACGAATTCCAATGAGCTGAAAAATGTAGATCTGAAGGACATGAATAATTTTCCATATGTTAGACACCCAGGATATCAAAAGACAATTACAGTTGTAAGAAGATAATATTTTTGGCCAGGAATGAAGAAGGAAGTGGCTAATTACATAGCCAAATGTCTAGAGTGCGAGAAAGTCAAGATTGAGCATAGACATCCAACAGGTTTGCTACAGCCATTGCCCATTCCATAATGGAAGTGGGAAGTTGTCACAGTGGATTTTATTACTAAGTTTCCCATAATAGTGAAGAAACATGATTCCATCATGGTGGTGGTGGATAAATTGACTAATACAGTGCATTTTATTCCGGTGAAGACTACACACAAGGCAGCTAATATTTCATAAATTTATATGAAAGAAGTTGCCAGGCTACACGAGGTGCATAAGGCAATAGTTTTAGATAGATATCCAAAGTTTACATCCAATTTTTGGAAGGTTTTGTTCAAAGGATTTAGAACAAATTTAAATCTTAGTACAACGTATCATCCAGAGTCCGATGGGAAAATATAGAGGACTAACAAAATAATTGAAGACATGCCTAGAATGTATGTGATGAACCAACCATCAAAGTGAGAAGATTATATTCATGTGGTTGAATTTTCCTACAATAATGGGTATCAGGCCTCATTCAAAATGAGTTTGTTTGAAGCATTGTATGGTAGAAAATGTAACACTCCAGTGAGTTGGGATAATCTAGCAAACAAAACAGTTGTTGGGCCAGATTTGCTATAGGAAATGGAAGAGAAGATGGCAAAGATAAAGTAGAATTTAAAGGCTTCCCAGGATAGGCAGAAAATTTATTAGATAAGAACAAAGTGTTTAGAGATTTCAAAGTGGGAGAACATGTGTTTTCAAAAGTGAAGGCAAAGAGAAGCTCGTTAAGATTAGGAAGTTTCCTGAAGTTGGCAGCGAGATATTGTGGGCCTTTTGAAATATTAGAAAAGATAGGGTCAGTTGCATACATGCTAGCATTGTCTACATCCATGAGAGTGCATAATGTATTTCATGTGTCATTATTAAATAAATGTGTGACTAACCCTAACCACATAATTGATTGGAATGTGATCCAAGTGGAGCACGAAGGGGATTTATGGGTGGAACCAGTACGCATCCTGGACCAGAAAGTCAAAGTGCTTAGGAAAAAGGCCATAGGGATAGTAAAGGTTCAATGAACTTGCTATGGTCATGAAGATGCTACATGGGACCATGAAGAAACCATGTGGGAAGAATACCCACAAATTTTTGACAATTTTGAATAAAATAGAATGCAAAACTCCATTTTGACTAACTAGAGTTCGGGAACCACATCTCAGAGTCCTAGTCAACTACATTGGGGACCCTGATAAAAGAATGGTTCATTCCTTGGGTTAATCATGATAAATAGATGGTACATCCCTTGGGTTAACCCTGATAAATGAATGGTGCAATCCTTGGGTTAGAGAGTTGAGAGAAACATGAGATTATGGTTGGAACTACTACTGGAGTTGTAAAATTGAATAATTTAGAGGGGTCCAAGGGGGAATTACCCATGTATATTAATTCAACCCATTTTCCTAAATTTGATATTGATATATGAACCTTCTAATTTTTTATTAAGTGTTCTCAAAGCCAATCATTGAATACATGTAAGAGGGTGGGTGTCAGTGGTCACATCCGAAAGTTATCGAGCACATGAGGGCTGAGTATAATCATCTTGGGGAAGTGTGTAAGTCAAGAAAGCAAGCCAAAGGAGAGAAATTCGTATTGGTTGGGACAACAGTTGGAGACAGTCAAGTTTTATGTGCATGAGCAGCAAGTAGAGGGGAGAAAGAGAGTTGGAAGTTGGTGCATCCATGGAGGGAGAATTTTAGAGAAAGTTAGAGCATATTTGGAGCATTTTGTAGATGAAGACTAAAGAAATAGGTTATCAGGCCTGAAGAGTGAACTCCTAAGTGAGTTGCACTAAAACAACAAGTGTTTGTTTTGTTTTGTTGGTAGTTTTCCTAGCGACAAGATCCATGGAGTTCCCAGTTGAGAGATTCTTGGTTACCTGTGCCAGAGAGACCTGATAAACGAATGGGATGATCGAGGGACTAAGATCATTGAAGGGGTACATTCATTGGGTTAGACAGGTCAAGAGGAAGAGAGTTGGTGGAAAATCAGGATAGTTGTAGGAAGATGTCAGTGGGTTGTGAGTTTTTTTGAGTTGTGAGTGGACAGTGAGAAACCACCCTATTTTTTGGATTACTAGCCTCATCTCGGGGGTGACTGGTTGTTGATATTTGGAGCAGTCATTCTATGGTTGGGTGGAATGTCTGTCCCAAGCATCTGGTTGCATAACTATTGTGAAAAGACAAGAGTTTTACCTTGTTTTTGTTGTATTATGAATTTTAATTGTTGTAAATGAACTCTAAGTATGAGAACATATTTTATATGTTGTTGTAATGAAGTTTATTAGTTTCATTCATGTCTATTTTAGTATGTTGTAGATGCATCAATGTAATGGTAGGGAACATTAGTTAAATATGTTTTTAATTCATAGTTGAGAGCTACAGGAAATCAACTCGTTGTAAAATAATTAAATTAGTTAGTAAAATTTTGTTTTTATGAGTATTCTAAACTGTAATGTCCCTCATTCGGGTTGGGGGACGTTACATATGGTGTTCTACTTTAATGATGATCCTAGCACTCTCTGGGTAAATTTGGTAGCTTGTTTTGGGGAGTGTTCAGCTAATGGCAACATTTTAAATATGTTGTGTATCAAATTCACACTATTCTCTTTTATCAACTCCACGGTTCAGCTTTGTGTTTCTCTGATATATACCTCATCTCATGAGCAAGGGATGTAATATACTCCTTTATATGAACCAGGTTTGACTAGATCTTATGTGGATTCCACCATTTTTCTAATGTTGTTGGGAGGGGCGAAGGCAACCCTAATGTCTCTTTTTCTCAATATTTTTTTTAATTTGTCTATAATTCATTTTATATAAGGTAAGGAGATTTTCTCATTTTTATGCTCATCTCATTTTTTTCAAGCAAGAGTTTGTCTGGCTTTCATGACAACCCTATTGAATTATTTTCTACATAGTCATTCTCTTTGAATACCTATCATCCAAGTGTTCTTTATCAAATGTCCTTAATGCTCGGTTCACTAGAGTGTTGATTGCACCAATCTTTTGAGGACAAAATGATGAGAGTTCACATGTAGATACCTATCTATATGTGTCTTTTTCCTATAAACCTAGTGAGCAATTGAACCAATGTCTTCTTCTTTTTTTTGGATATTACAACATCAAGGAAGGGTAGGATTTTCTTATCCTCAACATCCATGCTAAAATTTATGTTTTCATTTTGATTATGGAGGTGGGATTAGAATCTATCAAGGTTTTCTTTACCATGCGACCAAACAACCTCACTGCCATCTACAAACCGTTTCCATCTTTTTGGTTTAAGTGAAAACGATTCTATGGTTTGTTTTTTAGATTTTTCCATGTATAGATTAGCCACCATGGGGGAGAGAAAATAACCCATCGCCACCCCTTCAACCTATTCATAAAATTCATCCCTAAAAGTGAAATAAGTGAACCTTGGGCATACCTCACCAATTTGTCGTGTTCTTTTCAGCCGACTCTTTGATAGTATTGATTGCCTCTTCAATAGGAATTCTACTATACGAAACCACACCAAAACTTTCTAGTATGACCTCCTCATTTATCTTTTCATCATTGATCTCATTCGCCCAGAATTGAGTCTTTAACATAGGATTTTGTATTTCCCACCAACTCTTTGAGTTTTGTGTGGTGTTCAATATATGCATAGGTAGGTTTGCTTTCTTTATGTATTATGAAAACCATATACATAATCCTCTAAATACTCATGATTTATAATATTTAAGATTGTTTATTTATCATCATATTGTTGATGGTTCTTTGGTTTGTATAGTTTATATAGTTAAGTAGGGTGTGCATAAACAACACTATCATTTTAATTGTTTAAAAACAAAAGTTAATTTCTTATTTTAAAGAAAATTCAAGGTTAAAAGGAATTTATGCTCTTCCAATTTATTAAAACTAGATTTATCTTAACCCACATTTATGAAACCAAATTCATAGAAATACAAATCCATTTTAATATGCAAAATAATAAAAAATATTTATCACTAAAAAAATATTTACTTTAATAGGAATTTCATTTTTATAAACTTAATA